>JAVFBY010279758.1:0-10408 GCA_034781015.1 Tonicella lineata
TTGTGATTCAGTTCATTGCAAGTGTACAGCTGGACAGGTTTTGCCTGATTTCTAGTACTTCATTTTTTGTCAAAATTTTATTTTTTTCGAAAATCATTTGAGTTACACCTGTGAAATTTGCCATGCTTATTAGTGCCATAATAATCTAGTAAACTCAGATTTTTTTGTTTTAAGCCAAGTTCTCTTTTTTATAGCATTTTTTTCTAAAATTACTGAATAAAATTTGACTTTGTACATTAAAAGACAAATTTTTTCAAAAGTAAAACAAATTTTAAAATCTGACATATGGTTTACTACACTGTAGATTATTATGTCACTAACAAGCATGCCAAATTTCACGGATGTAGCTTAAAGTGTTGTGCAGAAAACAGAGTTGAAAATTACATTTTGACCAAAAATGAAGTGCTAGAAATGGGGCAAAATTCATCCAGCTGTACAATTGCAAAGAGCTGAATCAACATTTTCAAACTTAAAATTAAAGGGCTTCTTACTGTAATTTTTATATACGGTTTCCACTTAATTTTCTTATAAACAAATAAAAATTAAATAACAAATTTTGACCTCGAAGGGGCTTCCATCCTTAACTGTTGCAAGTGGTTGAATATGATGGAAGCTTCCTACCCCCTGACAGGGGCTTATCCAGAAATCAAAACTATGCTGTCCAAAATGGTAATTGTCCAACTTTTACAATTTCCCTATTTCCATGATCTCCATGATCGCATGTTAAAGTTTCTTAAAACGGGGTGTTTAAATGAGGCAATTTTTGCCCTTAATTGTGCCCTGGTTCCCTTTGAGTAATAAATAGTATGATGAATGTTTTTGTTACATGTACATACATGTAGACTAGTTAAGGATTTAAAATCGTGCATTGACCTCTGATGAATATTGAATAGATGGCAGATGGTCGATTGAAGGTAGCATGTATGTGGTACATGTACATGAAATCTAGTAGTTATTGATTCTGTCATTTAAGATGGGAAATGTGGGTTAACGAGCAGACAATCTCCTCCAGATCAAAGTGTGCAAAATAAGTAGGCTACACATGTTTACAAGAGCTTACCGATACTCCAGCTTATTTTCAACTCCAACCTCTTCAAGACAATGCTTCTTCAACGAATTTCCAAACATAACACATGTAAGTTAACCCATTTTGCAACAGTGACAAAAAAAGTTTTCTCTGTTTTCTATTTTTCAGCATTAAGACGCTGTGTAGAAAGAATTTTTTTGATAAGTTCAATCAACAGGGATTAGGTTTACTATTTTGTATTTTCACAACATTCACAACAACGCTAAAAAAGTCAGTAGCTGACAATCCTAATTTGATATGCTTTGCAGAGGGTCAGGGATGAATTGCGCAATGGTCTTTTTCTTGATACATGTATATACATGTACATGTTTATAATATTTACATGTATTTGTACCGGGTATACCATATAAAAGGTAAGCGAGAGCCCAGGGGTATCGATAGATTGTCATTTTTACATTGCATAATTGTCATGTTCAGCAAAAAGATCAAGGAGATTTGCTTAAACCAGTATTGAAGCATACATGAATATTGCATTCAGTTACCGGTATTATTAATTAGAAGTTTTAAGGACACTGTTCACCAAGAGGGTTCCCAAATAGAAGAAAGGCCTACATAAAAGTTTATGTATTCAAGTACTATATATAAATTCTTTACATGCCCCAAGGAGTGGGTGGTTGCCTAGGGTAGCTTTCCTGATGCGCTAGTGGAATCCGAGCTAAGGGACATCAGAAAGCTGATTTGTTGTGTCTTGTGATGTCCTGTCTGTTGTCTTTGATCTTGTTGGCGACGTCAAGAGTGCTTTCCACCAGGGCAAGAAAAAATGCAAACCTTCCCGGGAATCTCTTATCAAACGTCAAAAATTTCCCTTCACTGCCTAGTGTCTATACTAAAAAAAGAAGATTTATAATTATACCATAGTTGTCATGTCTCCACTTTGTTTTTTCAGTTTTAACCTTAGGTATGATCTTCTGATAGTTTACGTTCGCATTACTCATCGCCAAGGCAGAACTGCTGTTCATTTTTATATTTACTTGACACATTTGTGACACTCACCCAATATTGAAGTATGGTATGTTGTATTCCAAAGATGAGTCAACGTTTTAAATTTAAAAAAATATATATATATATTTTCTTAAAAATTGAAATTATTTTTTTTTTGCCTAGAGGATTTCTCGCTAGAGGTGGCGATCTTGCCGGGAATGACATCACTAAATTACTCATTTTTTCCTGCCCTGCAGCGAGTACTACTGTCTGTGAAACTTGCCTAAGGTTGCCTTATGACTGCAGCCGAAAGAAAACTTCAAACCTGTGTGTTTACTGCAGGGGGTACAGCAGTCCAGTGAGGAAGTGACTGAGCCATACATGTAGCTCACTGTGTTACTTGAAAATGTGATAGAATTAGAATATGCCAAAGTGGATATTTGGGCTGGCATTTTAAATATTCTAACATCACCAGACAAGGGGTACATGTACACATACATGTAGCTTAAAATAGGAACATCCGATCAGCAAGCAACATGTACATGTATTTTATCGTTATGTTTACATAATCAAAGTACATGTATTATGTATACAATATGCACATTTATAGATGATTTAAACTTAAAAACAATATGCTGCTATTGACCGTATTGCCAAAACAGCATTTGTGATCAACATTTGCCAGGTTTTCCTCAAGTTTGGAGAAAAAAATCTAGGCATAAGCTTACTGACCCGACCTGCTGAATCTTCAGTTGCTACCCAAAGCAAACATATTTGTATTTTGACCTCGGACATGTACATGTATTATTTACATGATGTAGCCATGCTCGAATAAAAATATGCTGCTTATCAAGTCTTTTATTTTTTTATTTTTCAGCTAGTTGTAATTTTCTTGGTATTTTTTAGACTAGCCTACATATTACATAAATAATGATCATGTATCCAGTGTTAGAAATTTTCTAGTCCTGGTTTCCATTCCAATTATACCTTGGCTACTTGTCTTTTTAGCAGCTATTTTAAACGGTTGCATGTATGTATTCTCAGATCATAGAAATTATAGAAAATACGTAAGAATGTTCTTGTATGAGCAATGTGTGGAATGTAAACCAAAATCTGACTCATGTACATGTATCCGTCACTTAACATAGCCTTTCTTTTAAGCCTGGAATGCCAGTTGAATACTTGATACGCGTATAATGGATTAATTTAATGGTCCCATCTGTATGAACTTCTAGTACTAGAGAATTAAACAGTTGTAAGTTTGTCCAATGTTACTTTGTACACCATGTGGATTTGTTTTTTTACTTGGCATTATAGCATTTTTACCGGTGTTAATTTATGACCATTGGGACACCTTACCAGCAGATGCCTACAATTCCTACATGTTCAATTTCATGTATACAAATTTCTGAGCCCTTTAAATAAATCTGTATTTATACTTTTTTAACATACAGAATGTAAGCTTACATCTTGACAATGTTTTTTTAATTCTCATACTAAGTCTGTAGCACTGCACTGCTTGCAGTGTTCAAAATAGTGGGTGCATACATGTAGGTGCACCAGTGCACCCAGATTTTTCTTTGTGCATCCAAATGCTGCAGCTGGGTTACTGGGTGCACAGTGTGCACCAGGAATAGTTAAAACTGGTATTTTTTTAGGGTGCATCCATTTTCTTTCTCATGCACCCACTTAAGATATTTAGGTGAAAACCGTGAAATGGGTGTTCCCAATTTCTTTGATTTAAATCAACCCCTGCATGTATTAACTTATTAACCATCACTCCATAACGGCTGCTGGTGACCACTTTACATTTTGAAGGTCACATATTGACTTTAGTTTATTGTCCCATTTACTCAAATTAGCTACAATCTAGTTTGTAAGCCGTAGGGGTGATTTTATTTAAATTAAGATATAGACGTACATAGTTTCCACAAACTGATCATAAATTCATTCAGCAGCACGATACAGACTGCATCTGATGTCACTTAAAGTTTTGTCATGTCATGCGTTTTATTTCGAGAGTACGTTTATCTTTTTTTAAATGCTCCAATACACCTGACACAAGTAGAGTATGACCAAGGGAGGTCACTCTTAGCGAACCTATACAGATTATCTGCGATGAATTCAGTGTTTTTTCCTCCCAACGAATTTACTATTTTGTTTCCCAAGAAATTTTGTATTTTTCTCTTTAATTTCACCCAATAAATTGAGCCAATTTTTTTTTACAAAATGTAGTTCCTTGGATGTCACAATTATTGTTTTGTTGGCGACATGTATCCTTCCCTATGCAAATTTAGTTCTTTTAAGATGATGACTTCATTGACTTGTACAAGATCTGCATGAACTGCAACTGTTACGGTTGCCTTCATTCAGAATCCTTGATGTGCCTGTCCAAAAAACGCATTTTGATAAAAACTGCCTGTCCATTGCCTATCTTCCCCATGTTAATTTGAGATTTTTTTTACCTGTCCAAACTTGATTTTACCCGTCTAGAAGACTAGTGGACGGCAGGGCTCGAAAAAATGATCGGGAACCTCTGCCGACGGTTCACTGTGATTGCCAAATACATTTCCCACCTACATGTATACATAGCTAACGGACATAAGCAAAATAGAAACAGTTTTTCTTCCACTTCAATGCCGTGTGAAACAGCAATTAAGACAGATTACATATGTTTTGGCTACAAATATTTTTACTTTACCATTTCTGCAGCTTACGTAGGTGTATGCAGCGCAGAAATTACGCGCTTAAAACTACATGTACAGTAGTTACAACAAAAACTCACTCACTGCCGCACAGTGTTCTAAAATCACGACCGTCAACTGGCCAGATGTGACTAAATATGGGTGCCTGGCAAGTAAACAAAAACGCATCACAAAAGTGGCAATAAAATTTGTAGTAAAATTGGTAAATTAGCTAATAAGATTTGTGTCTTTGGTGTTATTTTTTGCACGTTGGAGCATGTGTACACTGTAGACAGACATCTGCAATGATTTGTACATTGGCCGGTTGCTCGACGGACGTTTACTCTCTAATACCGGTATTAAATCACTAATCTAGGATTAGAGATAGGCCTTCATTGTTCAACATGGCGTGACGTCATCTAATAGCAGCTTAAATTTAATACCGCTTTGAGCAACCGGCTACAGATGACCAACATTTGACAAGCATGCCGTTGTATTGGGTATTGCGCAATCACTAGTTCTAAAGTTCAGAGGTCAGCCAATGAAACTGTGTGTTTGGTGTATTTAGGGAATTCCCATGAAGTTCAAAGGTCAGTCAATGAAACTAGGGCTTGTCTGAAGTCTGACCAAAATAGAACGGTGTTACAGCCTGTCTGAAAATGCGCTATTAATAAAGATTTATTTTTGGCAATAAAGTGATACGGACAGTCATTGATATCTGTTCAAATCCTGGCATACTTTTAATAAATACTGATTGGTTAATTTCATACAAAGAGTGAGTAGAGATGGCCAAAAAGCCATACGTTTTTATGCGAAATGCTAATCAATGGAGGAGGTACATGTTCCTGTCATGTGACTTTTCCAAAATTTATTCAAAATCACGTGATTTATACAACCATGTGAATAAGGTGTGCAGCTTTTCCTGCCTTAATTGTTGTCTACAGAACCCAGCCTGGGCAGGAACATGTGTTTAGATAGCAAGTCTCCGGACCATGTGCTGAAAATTTAATAGAAAGCCAATAGCGCACTAAGACCATGTAGGCTAGACCAAAACACTGGGAAAAGTCGCCTCGTGTGTGCCTAGTTTACGCCGGGATGTTCGCAAAGGTTTTTTGCTCTGAAACGATCGCCATGTAAACCAGCTTTTAAGTTTTGACTTTCCTTTGCACATAAAGGTGGGGAAATCGGCCGTCTTGCAAAAAACCTGCCCAATGATCCCCCAAGCCATTGACCAGACACATTTGCACATATTGGTATGATACAATTAAACATTACACTTGTGAAGAAAATGAATAAAAAAAAATTTAAAAAATTGGCCATCTCTTAGATAAGACAATGATTTTTACACGTGAAGTTTGTCATAAACAGAGGGCAGCTTAAATTTTGATTGTTTTTGACGTGTTTTTGACACAGCTGCCGTTATAAATATAGAAAACCTGTGTGGATCCGATTTCCTACTGAGTAAAGCAAACGGCGAACTTTTTACACCTTGGACTTGAGAAAGAAGAAAACGAATAGGCTTACATGACATAACTGAACATTGCCGACGATCTCTTAGCTAGACGCCGTAATCAACAATTTATTATTATTTTGGATTGCTTGTAAATTTATCGCCAACAGTCAAAAGAAAGGTTCCCTACTTTTTCGAGCCCTGGTGGACGGTCTCTGAATTAACCCTTGGATGACTCATGTACAGTGTGAATAGTTATTTGTGAGAATACTGTGATAATCAATAGGTAGTCAAATCTGCTTGGATATTAGTTTTAAAATGTGGTTGAGTTCAGCTGTTGCCAAATAACTCTGGTTAATAGAGTATATAGGTTGTAGACATGTAGTTATTAAATGTAAAGAAATCCATATCGTCTGAGACATCAAACAATCAGCAAGAATTTTGCTTTTATTGACTAAAACAAAATATGTTTGCAATGTAAATCGTAATGTGTCTTTCACTTTCAGTAACTCAATAAGGATTTATTTTTGAAGGATACGTCCATTATCCATGTCAAATGGGGACAATGTGTGAAAAAAAAAAATAGGAGAAAAGTTAATGGTACATGTACATAGTAAAAACACAGACTTCACAGAACAACGTAGAATATGGGGTTTTCGAGTTATGATGTTACGACAACAGAATTGTATCCCTTTGCAAAATGATGTCATTTTACGGCAAGGGGAACAAACTGCCTATACTATAGCATTGCAATTTGGAAGTTTGCAGACAAATATACAATGTAGTTGTAAAACTTTTACTTTTGGAAAAAATTAATATTCCTGGCTAGTTACATTGAGACTTTAAGTTTTATTTTATAAAGTGCAATATTATTACTGCCATGAATTTGTTGACGTCAGTTAATAGCAAAGGGATGTTACTCTGATGTCGTAATGTCATAACTCGAAAGTCCCGTATTATGTGGTTATTAAAGTAGCAGTTGAGAAAAAGTACGAAGAGGATTTTAAATTTTCCTGGAATAATAAAAAAAATGTTCAAAAAAAAATTCTATTTACCGGTAAATTTTCTCCTTAGAATCTTTCCCATGCACAGCCACTGTTTATTTCCCCAATCACAAATTGTTCCCACCAAGCTACATACCTGTGTACATTCATTTCCCCCACTGGACATTTTTCTCCCCAGATATTTTGAACAACAAAATTACATATATTTACTATATTTGTTTTTTAACCACATACAAATTTATTACACAACACCGTGATTACATACAATTTTGGCCTTCATTTGTTATTACAAATAAAACGATTCATGAATTTAGTTAAGCAGCTGCAGACTAGGGTAACACTAAAAATTTGGATGAGGTATTAACCACTAAACATGGCTTCCAACTATAACTTCAAATATAAAATTGGTAGCCTTACTAAATAATGACTTTAAAAAAAAACAGAAGTCAATGGTAAATTGTACTCAGTTTGTAAGCCAATTGAAATCTTATGACCAAAATTATGCTTGAATTTTATAATTTTAAACAAATAAGATAAAACAGTGACTTAACATTTAAGAGCCCTTTCACTTTATTTCCATTTGGCAAATATATAAATAAATTTCTACACACTGTGTTGTTCATAACTACATGTATATTCAAATTACCCTAGAAAATGTCCACTGAGGAAAATGTCAATGGGGAAAGATTAATAGGATTCTAACTTACAAAACATGTACAATTGTACATTGAATCAGAAAGGTGAGAGGATATGTTAAAAGTGGTCATGATTATGGTAATATAAAGGTATTGTAACTGGAGGAGAAGTGTGAGCCTGTACTAAAGCAGGTTAAGGCTTGTCAGGTGTTCTTGTTTGCCCTTTACACATCTTTATTGTTAACTTATACATCTACAGTCGACAAGTATTCACTGTTCAGCATTGGACCTTGTGTTTGGACAAATTATTATAATTACTTGTACATGTACAGTAGTAATGAAGTATGTAAATTTTGTTGTGTACAAGGGACATACATGTACAATGTATGTCGTACAGGTACATTGTAAATGACTGACAAACTGTTCTAAAACTGACACTTCAATAATCAAGCTTCTGGGTTGAGTTAAATGGTATGTGAGCCTGTACATCATGTTGATGAACAGCAGTTATGAAACATGGTGATCTAAGTGTGCCGATAGCTTTCATAATCCAGTTAGGGCCAATTTTTAAACTCATATTTGTAACTCAAGTATGCTGCCTGGACTTTTCATGCGATATTGTTTCAGAAATTTTAAAGACCTTACATGTACATTTTAGGGACAGAATGTTCGTTAAAGTTTACGGATTCAGAACTTAATCAGAAGTGTGCAAAGTTGTTCTTCTGGATGTTTGTTGGAGGTTCAGCCTCATTTCCAGTTATTGATTGCAACTCTTGAAATTTTTAAAGCCAATGGTAGACGATTTGAATGGAAGGTTAGATTTTAAACATGTTGAAGAAAAGTCTGTGTTTGTTAGAAACATTTACATTGCCAGGCACCAGACTGAAGATATTCTGAATAAATCACCATGTACATGTACTAACTTGTTCAGAGTAATGGCAGGCAGTACTTGTAATACTGGAATTTTAACAATAGTGTGCTTGCTGCAGTGAGAAGTTTTGTCTTTTTAGTATGATACCTGTTAAGCACTTTTAACATCTACGACCTCTCCAGGTATCCAAGTACATGTACACCTTACTAAATTTGACTGTTAAATTACATGTACAAGGAGGGTCACAAATTTTTACTGGCCCCCTTGGTGTAACACCTGTAAAAAAGTATACACCAGTTATAATAGAGTAATGTACATAAATTTCTAATGGTCCCTGTGACCCAGTGATTTCTCAGAATTTTTCATGACACTTTTAATATGGATGTAGGACTTGTCGCCCAGTGATTTGTTTTGTGGGCTACATGCACATCATGTAGTACCTGTTACAGAGTACAGGTCTGTTTGACCAATTAATTATTTTGTGGACTAGTACTTGTTATAGAGTACTACAGGTCTCTGAGGCCTGTGTGACCAGTTTATTATTACGAGAATTTCAACCCCTGAGAATAAAGTAACCACATGTATCTGTACCCATTATGACATTGGGCATCAGTACATGCATACCATTGCCTTTAAATGAATTCAATGTTATCCCAAGCAGGTTCATCTTAATGCGATAGGCGATATAAACATGCTAAAGTACATGTAGATACTTGAGATTTAGAGCTGCAGAGGACTCCTATTTTAGTACATGTCTGTTAACACATGTATGGCTTACACAGGTACTTGAAGTGGTGGCGACCCCACAATTTTTGGTCTCCCGGTGACAGCTTTGCCTCAGTCATGGAGGGGGACCGTATGTTTGAAAAACCTGTACCATTCTAATGTATGTAGATGTAACCGTATATCATACTCATACAGTACTTTAACTCCACACAATTGTTTTGTGGCTCTAGGATTAGTGATACGTTTTACACCAATTTTCCAAGATGTCTCGTCGTATGTCCCTACCAGCGAACAGAAACTACATGTACTATCCAAATATCATCAGGAATTCACATTCACAGTAAGTTATGCTTATTAGACATTTTAGACTTTATTATGATTTACTTCCAATCAATGTTTGCCATTATACATCACTGTTAAAACTCGTATGTTGGTGATCAAATTTGCAGCTCTCAATCTAATGCAACATGTGGATGCGCTATCTGTACATGTAACAATTATAATTGCATGTCAACATTAATTTCAAAACGGATTTCTAATTTGCCAATCAAAGCACCACCAATTCTGTTAAATCATTTTCAGGGGTCGAAATGTTCAAAATTTTTACCTAGTAAATGAGACAGGTGAAATCATTTTTTACCTAGTAAATGAGACAGGTGAAATCATTTTTTACCTATCGCCAGAATAAATTGATTCACTTATTTTAGTTTTTTTTTTATTCAAGGTAACACAAAGGTAACATTTATTTTACTTCATTGTATTTCACTTGCATGTGAGATTATTTTAGTTGTTTTTTTTATTCAAGTTAACACAAAGGTAACATTTATTTTACTTCATTGTATTTCACTTGCATGTGAGATTATATTTTCACTTGTCGCTTGTGAAATCCACTCGACACGACAGGTAGACAGGTGATATTTTATTCATAAACTTTCTTGAAGACTTGTATTCAGGAAAACCTACATCAAAATGAAAGCAATGTGAAGAAATTTTTTCAAAGAGGAAAATGTTTTAAGGTCTTGCTGGACCC
>JAVFBY010279869.1:0-10408 GCA_034781015.1 Tonicella lineata
TGTTAAATAATAATTTTTATCAAATATCAGCCCCAAAAACTTGGTCTCTTTTACTATTTTAATAGTTTTCCATAACCATTCCATATCAGGATCGGGATGCAGTTTCCTTTTATTACAGAAATTGCATCTCGAGGGTCTTTGCAGTGGAAATTTAAACTCGTTTTTTGTAGCCCATTTCTCAATATCTTTTAACATTTAGATAGAGTTGCTTTTATTTATTGTGCATCTGTTTAGCTCTGGAGCAGATTTAAATGTAATCTACGTAAAGAGAGACCTCAACTGCCTGGTTCAGAAATCCAGCTAAATTATTGATCTTAATACTAATTAAAATACATTTATGTGAAAGTATTCTTCCCTGTCACAGTGGTATACTGTCAATCTCTTGTTGACGTATCTGTTGTAAACTGTTCAGTTGTTCTTGTAAGGCCTCAAACTTTTCGCCTGACTCAATCTCCTCTGTCCCCTTGCTGACGACTACAGATTGAACTGATTTGGGTAAAGCACCTCCACTACCTTCCAAAATCTGTCTCGTTAGCTGGGATGGTCGGTTTTTTGTCTTCTTTAGACATGCCGAAGGAATTAAACTTGGCCGTAGCTTTTCTGTCATGAATTTCTGCATACATTTGAATTAAGAAATTCACAACATGTTGCATAGAGAGAATGATTTGAGTGATATCTTATTGAGTACAATGTTCAAATCTAATCTATAACTTTGGAAAACACATTTAAAGCCGCACTAACCGCTTATTTAACTACATGGTAGCTTCAGCAATATAAGCAAACAATTTATCACTTAAATGATATTTCGTTACCTAAAATATATAATGCAACGTTTCCCGTCGTTGTAATTTGTCGCAAAGAGCTCTAGACATTTGTATTTAACAGCGTTTGTTATGCACAGTTAACGCAGATTGCAACAACAACAAAACAAACAATAACTGCCTGCAAATGTCTGGCTTCATGAGCTCTTTCAAAACAATTTTAAAATAACGAAATGGTGTCTATGGGATTAATGTAAAAGTGATATTTGCTTCCAAGAGAAGGTGGAAATTTACCCTTTATTCCCTTTCCAAAGAAACAATTTAGCTTTAAAAATGTTTAAAGCATTTGAGCGGTTGAACTTAAGTGAGAGTTGTCGATCCTGTCTTTATTTTGTGCTGAACCCCTGAAAATAGGCCTACAAACTTTTACTTTAAAAAAATCAAAACTTTCAGTTTATTGAAGTAATGGAAAGTTCCTAACTTTTTCTATTTGGGAAAAATAAGAAACTCGCCGATTTTCTTTTTATAAAAAGTTTTAGCCAATTTAGCGGTTAGTGGAGCTTTAAGTTTAGATTTAAATAAAGAAGTAGAAATACACTGGTTTAGTTACGTTTATATATATCAATGCAGCAAAGTTTTAAAAAGTGTACGCATAGCCAAAAATTTGACCGTTGGGAAGCTCTGAGGATGATTACCCTTAGTCCACCTGAGTAATTGTACATTCCCAGAATAGAACATAACAGTTTCACAGTATATAAGTTCAATCTGTCTTACATTATGAAGCGTTCACTTATGAAGTAGAAATTTGTCTATGTAATTTATTAACTAGGCTACATCGTTTGCGCTGTCGGTTGTCTTTGGTGAAAGCTTTACTAGTTTACCACCTAGCCCCAGGTAAATCACTTTAATCTTCTCACCATGGACTCGTCAAGCCCAAAATATTCCATGTTTTACGGTAGGACCCCATACGAACTACACGGAAGGTACTACACCTATCAGTCACTGCCTCACACACTGGAGAGAGGATGCTCCAGTAACCAATACCATCAGTGAGAAGATTAAGCCGTTTGACTACACGGCCGATAGACTCGAGTCAAAACAAACTGACGTAGACACTGTAGGAAGTACAGGTCAGTAATTGGCATTGATAAATAAGCCATCACCTGCCCACGAGGTGTCCCGATCTGTCGATAACTTCATCACTAGGGGATATTCGGAACACGTGAGGAAATTCGAAATACTTAACCGGAGAAACGAAGCACACAACGAACAAGATTGTCTTTTGATGTGTTTCTGGTGGTTGTGGTTTTTGGCTAATCGCTTGAAAAAAGTAACAAGTGTTGCGTGAAAGGAAGAAAGCTTTAAAAAAGATAATTTGATACGAGTGAAGACAAGTACTTACATGTCAGAGTTTCCAGATTTGTTGTTTTGAGGTTTCGTCTCCGATTTGGACTACTTGTTGAATGAAAGGTAAAGTGGAAGTCAGGTTGAACAAGAGGTGTTTGAGAGGAGAATTGGACTAAACAAGAACACTTTTCTTGAGCTTAGGAAGTACACAATAATATTTCCTACTCTGTGATATTTGCTCCGATATTAGGGATACCTACGATTGGACTATAATTATATACTTGTGCATTTTTACGGATCTGTCAAAGTTCAATATTTAGTGTCACCGTCCTTCGAAGGAAATAATCTCAGAAATATTTGCTGATTTTCCAGCATCAATAGAAGCTTTTTAAGTGGAACTCAAAACTTGAATTCCTAAGAATTATAACATTCTGGAAGTATTGTGTCTGGTATTAAGTATGTAAATTCAATTTAAATAGGCAATTGGTTTGATCCGCAAGTGGTTAATTTATTCCCTAAGAATAAGATCTTTTTACAACGACAGTTGTCGATATAAAGCCATTGAATTCGTTCGGTGTCTTTCATAGGTTTAATGAGTAGAATGACTTTAAGATCATTCTAGGATCCCAATGTCGTCTTCGAATAGCAATTCCAGACTTTTGAGAAAGATTTCAATGGTCAATCGACAGCGACCGTTCAGAATAACACTACTGGGACAAAAGGGTGTTGGAAAAACTGGTAAGTATGTTATGTTGTTTTTAATATGTTACACTGCTGAGCTATTCCTATTGGGTATTTATTGGAAGGCTATATTTCATTGTATTGTATTTCATTGCAACGTTAATGATGTGCTGTTATCTTGTGGAAACTTTATTTAACAATCGAACCCGAGACACCAAGCTCCGAATCGCCAGCAGTATTAAAAAAAGTGACGGCCACATTGATCACTCACTCGCCTCACCCCACCTGTACAGGTCTACATTTTGTTTTTAATTATAGTATAGCCACATATGTTCTAACCACGATTAACGAAAATACTCATGAATATTCATGAACATGGCCAGATTGACACAAAAACCAATTACGTTAATATAACGGTACAATATATTCAGCCTTTGTGGATAGAGATACCGCTCCTGGTAAACAGATGCCACGTGTTCTGTATTTCCGGTGGATACAATCAATTGTTTCTATTTCTACTGAAATTTTTAAAATTGATATGCCGAATGACTAAATCGATTAGTTTATTTTAAGATATGTTCGTCGAAAGTGTAAGAAAAACCAGTTTAGATTTTTCTGAACGGGGTTTATCGTACAGTGTCGACAAGGCTATATGTAATATGTAAGCCCCTGCAGATGATTATACTTTCATCGTAAGATCGCCAGATAGCGTTATTATTTAAACAAGGTGTCCCACCAACTGGAAAGTGTCCTTCTCTTTGTTGCTTAAACTTAGAGAAACGAGACCCTTGCTGTGGCTTGACTAAGGGTATAAAAAATTATGATTATAACTACTATAACCGACGATTCGGTGTCTGTCAGGGCAGGTGGTTCCTCAATGTTACATTAAGGTGCGCTATAGGTTGTCTGTTATAATTTCTAGGCTGAACAGCACGTGGTCCCGAGATTTGCTATCGCAACACGTGCTCGTGGGCTCTGCAGATAACAAGTACCGCGAGATAGTGCGGGAAAAGCCGTTTGCGCACCTTATTCAAATTTTAAGGGTTAGCTTGAACAAGCATCGAGGTCTGGGTTAAAGTTTAGAACGTGCTTTCCCAAAATAACAACACTCCGATAGCATAAGTTGTACAGTAATGCCACCAATGCGTATTGATCTAATTAGCTAGCCGATTGACCTATTGAGCCACATTTGGTTCGTGTGGAATTCCTTATTTTGAGATATTCAGGATTTGCTATTTTTAAATACTGTTAAGTCAAGGAAGCGTTTGGCCCGAAATTGCTCTCACCACGTGATATTTACGGAGCAATTTGTGTCAAAAACGGAAATATTTTTGTGCGGTTTGATTAATTGGTTCACTAAGCAAGCTGTTCAGACCAGAAAACGGGAATCATTTCGTGTGATGATACGTTAGTGCGAGAGTACGTCTTACTCTGAGGTGAAACGCATTCATCGTGCAGTGTGTGTATATATATAGACTGGCGTAGATAGGATCGGAAATAAATATTGTCGGAAAATTGCCTTGCCATCGGCACAGTCTTATCGCTCAATATCCCAACGCATGTTGTTTCTGATTAACGGAACTGCTGTATCTAAGACAACATTAGTTTCTGGCCCAGATAGCATTAACCTTGCGTCATACATGCCTTTACAAACATACAAGTTAGATGAAATGTATATTTAACTTATATTAAATATTTATTTTATCGGTGCTTTTAGACCATTTCCCTATTACATTATGTATTCATTTCTTTTTTTAATATATAATTTTAGAAAATAAAAAAAAATACACGCCATAAGTAGATGGAACATGGACCTAACCTAACACTAAACTAACAGCTACGTACATCACTGGCATACGGGGACGCTATTAATGTGCCAAGCACACCTATTACCTGCGTGAAGCGCTGGCACATTCATAATTATTAATATATCATTTTTTGTCTAAAGTATAATGCTGCTAAAGTAAAGTCGTAAAATCTACCCACAACGATAAAGTTTCAATTCCATGGTATTTTGTACGCAAACCCAGACGTTTTACAAATCACAGAATTCTTTACTTTGCATCACGAGACAATGTGGCGTTCAAGAATGAACTCCATCAGACTGGTAAACTTGATGTATTTATTCGCTGCATATATATAGTCAATGATTTTTTTTTTTTTTTGTCTTTTTCATGCATTTTAACAGACGACATTCCTTGTGTGGCGCGTTCAATACAATAAATTAATTTAGAGTTAACAACATTGTAGACGTTTATTATGAGCGTTGAATAATTATAAACATTACAACATAGAACTTTTCTCGCCTTTTTTCAAATGTATCGCCCCTGTGCCAGATATTTGCCTTTGGGAAAACAGCAATGGTGTATACGCCAAACCAATTATCTGTAAATCTGAAATTGTGTAGTCTTTGAATTTCATTTTTCTTTAAAATTGAAATACGTGACAGAGATGCTCATGGACTAATAATGATGAACTCAATTTCATCTCATTACATTTTCTATCCTTTTTCAGCTCTCACAGTACGATTTCTAACAAGACGATTTATAGGCGATTATGATCCTAATTTAGGTAAGTTTTACTTCATCATACTCATTATGAAATACCCTAGTAAAACTGAAACGTAAGTCCTCACCTTTAAGCGTTGATTGCGGAGATAGATAAGGCTTTACAAGCGGTCTGACTTCATACTGCGTGACTGTATAAACTGTGTGACTGTGTAAGCTAAGTGGTTGTACAAAGAGTATGACTGTACAAACTGTGTGACGATACGAGTTGTGCCATTGGATAAACTGTATGGCAGTATAAACTGTATGGCTGTATAAACTGTATTACTCATTGTATAAACTGTATGACTGTACAAGCTGTGTGGTTGTATACAGTGTTTCGTTGTATAGACTGTGTCATTGTACAAACTGTGTGGCTGTGTAAGCTGTCTCATTGTATAAACTTTGTCTTTGTACAAACTGTATGACTGTATAAGCTGTTTGGCTGTACAGACAACGTGGCCGTATACATTTTTTCATTGTATACGCTGTATGACTGTACTGGCTGTCTCGTTGTATAAACTGTATTATTGTACAAGTTGTGTGGCTTTACGAGGTGTCTCATTGTGTAAACTCAATGACTCTACAAGCTGCCCTATTGTATAAACTGCATGACTGTATTAGTTGTGTGGCTTTACGAGGTGTCTTATTGTCTAAACTGTATGACTCTACAAGCTGTCATATTGTATAAACTGTATGACTGTACAAGTTGTGTGGCTTTACGAGGTTTCTCGTTGTCTAAACTCTGTGACTCTACAAGCTGTCCTTTTGCATAAACAGTGTGGTTGTAGAAACCGTGCGATTGTACAAACTATGTGCTTGTACAAACTGTGCTATTGCTTAAATTTGTGTGACTGAACGTACAAAATATGTGGCTGTATATACTGTGTAAATGTGCAACCCGTCTTATTGTACAAACTGTGACCGTATAAGCAGTGTGACGGTACTAGCTACATAGCTATACAAGCTGTCTGGATTACAAATCATTGCGACTATACAAGCCCGGGGACTGCATGTACAAAATGTGTGGCTTTGGCTGTTGTCTGGCTGTACATGATATGTGACTACAGCCACTATGACTTACAAGGCTATCAAAAAGTACAGACTTTCTAGCTTAAACGGCTGGTTGAACATTCAAGGTACGTGAATGTACCAACTGTGTGACTGTACAACCACTGTGAATATAGGAGATGTGTAACTGTTCACTTTGTCTGACTGTACACGCTTTGTGACCCACTAGCTGTGTGACAGTACAGCCACTGTGTGTGGATATAGGAGCTGTGTGACTGTACAGCCACTGTGTGTACAGCCACCGTGTGTGGATATAGGAGCTGTGTAAGTGTACACTTTGTCTGGCTGTACACGCTCTGTGACCCACTAGCTGTGTGAGTGTACAAGCCGTCGGCTGTACAAGATGTGTGACTGTAAAATATGTGACTGTACAGGCCATGTGATTGTCATCTGACTGCATGCTATCTGAATGTACATTTCATCTGACTGTACATGCCATGTGACAGTATATAATGTACGTGATGTTAATGTACAAGCTGTAGGCAGTGGCTTATTTAAAGGAGCATAGTACCATGTAACCACCACCTCGCCAGATGTAGGACAAGTCCGGGCGGGGATGTGTCCCGGGCGATCTTGTCCCCAGGGGCTCCTGTCGGGGGAGGGAGGGGTGGGGTAAAGTCCATCGGGCTCGTGTTCCTGGTACTTAACTGCATGGCTGTGTGACTGCGCATACACAAGCGGTATGATTGTAGGCCAACAGGATGTTGTATGCACATGCGGTAACAGTGTGACTGTAGAATGTTGCTCGATATTTACGATATTTACTCTTAAATGTTGTTGACATTTTTTTTGCCCAATGTTTCACTATATTGATGGGCAAATTTATCTATGGATTTTTCTGAGTAATCAAGTTAATATTAATTGAATGGTCGTCGTTTTTGTAGAAAAGATATATTCCTGTACCAGATGTGTAGATGGTGAAACAATAACCTTTGAAGTTCTGGATACAGTAGGTGTGGTATGTATACATTTATCTCTTCTACTGGAAACCTTTGTTCTGATTGATTAGTTTTGTGTTGTTTAACGCTGTGGTCAGGGGTATTTCACCTTTACGGCGGTGTGCCTGTCACATTGGTGGAGGGAACCACACAGGACAAACACAGGATTTCCTGATGCCCCTTAGCGCTGAGAGCACCAGGATAAACGGTCCGTCAAGCATTCGCTCTTTTTTTCTGTTTCTTACTAATCTTGGTATATCTTCTTCTAAAGTTCAATTTATTGCAGATCTTTATCTTTATCCCATCTAAGATTATATTGTAAACCTTTTTATTATGGATCACATTTTACAACTGCACTTCTACGATCAAAATCCTTTAACAAGTTTAAGGGCGCTAGGAATAACCCAAGGCCATAGATCAGTCATATATGTAGAAACAGCATTCTAACTGCAGCAAGTTGTTCAGAAATGCGACTAATGCGACTAGTTATACGTTCAGAAAGTAAGCCACCCTGGCACAGGGAAGTTGATCAATTAAAAACCGCTAAATCCTTTATATATATGTGTATAGTAAATACACCAAAGGTGGTTGATTTGCATTCACAAGAAGAATACAACTGTGTCAATTACGTGGAATGAATTAGATACAACAACAACGGAATTTTCCGCTCTTTATACCATTTGCGATGAGAAACGCTGTTGTAAAGAATATTTACAACTTTTAGCTGTTCATTGGATTCTGAATAGACCTTTTCGGTTTAAGCTTTGACGCCAATGATGTTATTCGATTCTGAGTGGAAACGGAAAGGACGACGTGATACAGGCAACCATACAGACTGACGTCATGATTGCCTGTGTGCATCACGCAACTATTAAGTCATTTAAGTGCCACCCAGGATGGAACAGCGTCGATCATTTGCGTCAAAGTTTAAACTGAAAAATTTTATTGAAAACATATTAAAACACACCTGTTTACTCGATATAGCTAGCTATGCACAGCTGCCGAATAATATTAGCTCAGTTGGCCGTATCAGTCATCTTTATAACTTTATTTCAACGATCTACGTCTAAGTTTGTGACATTTATAGCCTGTATTTATTTTAAACACGATAAGAGATAAAGATTGTTTCCGGGCCTGTCTGTACCACTGGATTTTGACATTCGTTTGGTTGAGAGCTTTGAGTGGCGGTATACTTTCGTTTGTTATTAATGTCTGATACGTTGCACTGGTTTATTTTAAACTGACATTTTCTCTGACCTTTTTTAACCCCATACAGGAAGAAAGTCCTAAACTTGAAGAGAAAATTCGTTGGGCCGACGCCTTTTTGTTGATATACTCTGTGACAGATAGACTGAGCTTTGATGAATGTGTTAGATTAAAACTTCTCATATCCAGCTATGCCAAGAAAAATCGCCGGCTAAGTTTATCGTCGTCTTCCGATTCATGGAACACGAGTTGTCTGCCCGTGGTTCTGGTCGGCAATAAAACAGACATGGAAGGAGATCGGATGGTGTCTGAAGAAAATGGCCGCCAACGATGCTGCGAGCTCAACTGTTTGTCGTTTTACGAAATTTCTGTGCGAGAATCTATTGAAGTTTGTGCAGATATTTTTGAAAACTTATTTCTTTACTGCAAAAGACCTAAGAAATACAAATCATCCAGTTCTTGTTCACAAATTCCACGAAATCCGTCCAGTTCAGATTTGGAGTCACAAGACACCAGCTCCCAATCTTCAAACCAACCAAAATATCACAATCGCCGCAGACGAGGTATTGCTGGGACGCTTGGAATAGACAGTTGATGACACTATAGCGTTGTAATGGAGTTTCTTAATACATACAAAAGTGTCTGGAATTGTAACGACTGTAATACCGGTGTATACTGAAAGGATCCTGCAAAACATGACTTTGGCCCTTTGGGATATACATTCACACTCGGGAGATGGAAAAAATAAAATAAAATACCGATCTACAGACAAGGGTTCCATCTCAAGAATGGACATTTTAATCACATAGTCTTGTTATATAGGATTGTTTTTACCATATAATTCCCCTAACGTTTATTTTTGAATAAACAAGAAACAAATGAAAACAAATAAGTTTTTGCAGCCAATACAATGACGCGAAAGGCGTCAGAAAGTGACACATTTAAATGACGTCTCAAGGGAAAACGTCACAAAATGGAAAAAATTTATATTGTCAGACGTGCGTCACGTGCTCATTCCATATACGTATATAGGCTATTAAATGGGAAATAGTAATACATTATCTTTAATAGATACCGTACATAAAGTGCAATAGTTTTATGTAAGCAAAGAAAATACAGATAGACTTAAAAGGAGCCAAAAAACCAGTGACGGATAAAACTTGTGGAAAATTAAGGAAACATACTGAACTATCGGAAGCAGAACAATTGATAATGACAAGCATCAATTTGACGAAACTAGCAGATAAAATAGTTTTACAAACAAAAGAGTTAAAGATAAATTGGTGCGTGTTAATGCAACTTGTGGCATAAGCTGTTCAAATGTTAATTACTGCTATGGCTGTAAATTTCTTTAGATCTTGGAGGAATTTACTATTTTAACTTGTTTTGCTGCTGAACACTTTAAACAACTATGGGGGTATTTTTAAATATGGATAGTCTATTTAAAGTGTAGATATTTGTTTTAAAAGGATTTGTTCGGTATAGAACAATTTCTAGTAAATCTTTTAAATTTTGTTCAAGTTGACATAGTAAACAGTGAAAATTGTTGACTCGATGCTTGTGGACTTGATACTATAATATCAATTATAAATTTATTGCAGGAAAAATCTGTTGAATGTTTGTTAATTGTTTTTGTAACCAAACGGGTCTGTTTGAAACACTAATAAACTATATTTAATTTGATGTAAGCTTTATAGTAATGATTGTTGTCATTCGTAATTGGAAAATCAATCGAATTAACAAGTACAGGGTTGTCTAAGAAGTGGAGAATCCGTCGTCATATAGGTGGAATACCCCTGAGTACGATGTTAAACACCTATCAAACAAACAAACAAACAGAAAAACAAAAGGTTACTCC
>JAVFBY010279980.1:0-17117 GCA_034781015.1 Tonicella lineata
CAGGAAGCATAGACGCTTTTAATCTAGGGCAGTCCCAGAGGAATCCCCTATTCACCCACCTTGGATTGGTAGGCGGCACTCTGATTGGTCGACCAATGGACATCATTTGGGGGGTTTGTCCTCAGACCTACATTGCGACAATAAAATACCGGGGAGCTACTGTAGGTCTTATTTAAATCAGACTGTGTTCAAGGCATACTGACGATCCCCTGCGGGGGTATAAGTGAATTGAAATAACCTTGGTCACAGCGGGTTTTTTTCCAAACACCAAGCAATCAATAAATGATACTTAAAAATCAAGATTGTCAGATTGTGGAAATTCTTTTTATGATTGGGGTTTAACGCCGTGTTCAGGGGTACTTCACCTATATGACGGAACGCCACCCCAATGCGCATTATAATCAAAATTGTGGAAATTCTTTTTAAATATTAACTCAAGCAGAGCATCGATCCTTTTAAAGGAAAGACATACATTTTAAATGCAAAATGACTATTGGGAAACGGTTCAAATAGTGCTTATTCAATATTGTTAAGCTTGAATTGTAGCTAAATACAGCTAGTACAGTACATACATCATGGTATGTATGAGGAGTGTGACAGGACACATCTGTTATCTATCAGCTATTTTTGTCACTATCTGATGCTCCTACTGGTAATTCTAACCAGGAGACGGAAGCCCATCCCATCAATGTGTGGTTAAACCACAGCTACTCCTGGACAAGTCCAGACAAAGTAGATTCCTCAATCTTGACTCATTACATTGTCTCAGTATTTGTATATGGTATATCCCTTATCAATAAAAAAAGGCTTTCTGACCAATCAATTCGTGTCACTTGAAAAGGGGTCACCATAACCAACAAATTAGACTTTAACTAAAGTTAGAAAGCATCTCTAGTTGTGCTACTTAAAAGTCAGTTTTCCAACCTTTTATCATATAATGTTTTTTTTTGTTTTCTGTTTCTCTCAGATAGTATATGTATCCAATATAACAAGTTAAGGTCCAAGTTAATTTTAACATTCTTTTATAAAGAGAAAAAATAAATAAAAGAGACTTGCAAAGAGAATAGCAAGTGTTATATAGATGTAGATCTTATCAGGTTATGAAAACAACAACAACCCATAAGTTATAAATTCCTCCAATAAGGCAAATAATTTTTTATTAAGATTGATAAGACAAATCTATAAGTTCTAGATGTAGTCTGTCTGCGTAAACATTGGCTTGACCAATCAAATAATATTACATATATATATATACGGACTGGACACAATGTCTGGTACAAAAATATTCCTACAATGTATTTACATGAGGGTCTGGTGATTGGATGTGATACAATAGAATGGATCTGAAATGTGCTGTTGATATATCATACAATAACAAGACAGTATTTTTCAAAGATTTATAACACTGAAATAATATCTCACCAATGCTTAGCTAGTACTTTTGGATGGAGGGTATGAACAAAACAACACTATGTGGGGGGGAAAAGCAATTCTGAACAAAGAATATCTTAATTTACAAACAGTAAAAATTGCAATATTATGAACAAAGTAAAACAAGAAAAAAAAAAAAAGAAACAAGCAGCAAACTGTGCTGAATGAAGCACCAAAGCACTCTTAAACCTCCCTTAGCAAATAAAGGCTAACATAACCCTTTTATAATGATACATCTTGTCAAACCTCTCTGGGTTTCTAACATAAATATTATACAAACTTAAGTGATTGTGCATTTACATTCATGACGTCACATTGAACGCAAACAGATATTAAAATATGGGGGATAAAATAACAGAATCGCTGGCCCCATAACAACAAATTTTCCGTATATAACAGAAGAAAAAAAGTTTTGTCAGTTTCACATCTCGCCATGGAAAATTGAATCAAGAACTTGACAAAATTCTAGTTTCCAAAGTTATCGTCTCCTGGCATCTAGCAGATCACATTTGGCTGTAACTTTACATATATTCATATAGATAGAGTTATATATATATAAATTTATATATATATATATTTATTTAATCTTTACATATAATACAGCTATTAACATTAGGAAACTGTGCTAACCTTATAGAATCTACGCTGTGCACAGATTCACTAATTCATAAAATCCTTAGTAAAGGTAAATCCGTTTTTATCACCCACTAAAATTATACAATCTACAAATTGGATCATAAGTTCTCTGAGCTACACAGCAATCTATTTATTCGCATATCCTAGACACATAATTAATTTTAAAAGATTCAAAAACAGAAATTACTTCATACCAATTATCGGCAGTGTTCACATTAGGTTTAATTCTCACTAAACTACAATTTATCACATGACAGATCACATGACTGGAAAACTACATCCACAACAGTGATGTCCTGCCCATTACAAACTGGACGAAAAGATTGGCATGATTTTCTACTATGATAAAACCACTTTTCATTGCCAGCTGCTTTGTGGTGAGCACTGGTTCATAACAACACGGCAGTTCTGACTTCCTACTCAGCCCACTTCATTGAACAGTCTTGTGTAAGTTTATGACAAAAAAAAATAAAGAAATAAAATAATCATCAAAGTTCAGGATGTTGTTGATTATGTCCATGGGAGGAATAAATGGAAATGTTTGATTTGTAAGATCAGTGAAATTAATGATATAAATGTTTTTTTTATTTTATACAAAGCTCATTAATTTGCTTCCCCAAAATGTGACATCAAAACATATCCTTCTTGTAGTTCAATAGGATCTGCATTTGCTAACTGCAAAGTTCTTGTGATTGTGATGTCAAGCAACCGATATATTTCAGTTTCAACATTGTCACTCTTTTTGGACAGTTTGTCATATATTATGTCGAGTTAGATGGAAAACAGTGTTTGTCGATTCTAGGTAAATTCACACATTTTAGGGTTTTTTTTCTTCTGCCAAATAAAAACACTTGTGTGGTTGTCTCTGAATGGTTAACATACCATATTTTTCAGTGGGGTTGGAACAGCTTCATGTGGCACTAAATGGACATACAAGTACTGTTAATTATTCTTTCGTTAATCAGAATGAAGTCCTAGTCTGGCATTCAATCTTTAATCCTAGATTTGAACTCGTATCTTGTACCACATTTAGCTTTAATCTGTCGTTCGAGATCCGCACAATCTGCCCCTAGATTGCTGTCGTCCCAGATTGGCACTCAATCTGTAGTTCTAGATTGGCACTCAATCTGATGTCCTAGATTGGCACAATCTGTTGACCTAGATTGGCACTCAATCTGTCGTCCTAGATTGACACTCAATCTATCGTCCTAGATTAGCACTCAATCTGTCGTCCTAGATTGGCACTCAATCTGTCGTCCTAGATTGGCATTCATTCTGTTGTCCTAGATTGGCATTCATTCTGTCGTCCTAGATTAGCATTCATTCTGTCGTCCTGATTGGAGCTCAATCTGTCGTCCTGATTGGCACTCAATCTGTCATTCTAGATTGGCACCCAATCTGTCAGTCTAGGATAACAATGACTTAATCGACTGGAGCAAGCAGTGGAATAATCCTCCTCGCAATTTGACCAATCATAGCTGGGGTATTCAATTGTCCTCATCATCAGTGTCATAATGGTTAAGGATCGCTAATGCATCTTTCACAGCATGGTAAATGATGTTCTTAACCTGGAATTACAAATAAATACCAGAGTTGTACTACCTGACAAACAAGACACTATCAACCAAAATGGATTACATTTATAGAAAGTATTTCATCAGTTTTATTTCTGCCCTAGAAAAATTTCCAAAGTGTTTTATATATTAATTTATGAAAGAAAATGTTATATTCTTAATTTTGTTTTTATTTTAACATTATTATCAAAGAGTTATATGTATTATGAAGGTTGTGTTAATTTTATTTTTGACAAGATTTACTCAAGAATCAAATTAAATTTATAAGTTTTCCTACATTATTACAAGAACAAGGGAAGCAAAAATAAATCTGCTATGTAACAGAATAACACTTAGTCTGTGTAAAGGAGGTAAAAAAAACTTCTACTACATTGTACATACCTGTAACTTATCCTCGTGATTGGAGTGGGTATCAGAGAGGTGACGAAACTCTTGAGTTAAACGGAAACAATGGTTCAGATGCTCGGGCGAAACAAAATCTTCAGCCACCTTAATACAACTGTGAAGATTCCTCACCTGAAAGAATGAGGGAGAAGTAAGAAATGGGGGTCTCCAGTAAAAACTGAATCATAGTTACACTGTCATTGGAAAATACACCCTACTTAAGGGTAATTGATTTTTTGACAAGACAGTAGTGTTTAATATATAATAGATTTGATTGAGCAGTGTTTATTGTCATACATAACTGTATTTAATTTGTAGCCAATAGTAGTAAACCACTTTGAGGAACTTAACAATTAAATATACATGTATATGTCCCTGAAGATGATTATAGAAATAATCGAAACTCAAATAATTAATTTCAAAATTATATTGCGTCATGACAGTTGTGCAGTATCAGTAACGAGCAAGCTGTTCCCAGCTGAACTCGGTAGCTCAGTTGGTAGAGCAGTGGACGGTTTCCCTGGGTCGCGAGTTTGATTCTCGCCTGGGTTCAGATTTTTTTGAACGGGTTTTTTTTTCTTCACAGAATATTGGTAAACCTATATTTAATACATATGTCCCTGAAGATGATTATAGTTAACAATTAACGGTCTTGACAATGCCACAAAACAGGCTTTTTTGAAACTCGTTATCGAACATAACTTCAGTTAGCATCAACGAAACACTGTTATGTCAATATATAATAAAACAGCATATTCGTTCATTCAACAGCCCAAAGACAAAAAAAATTGTAGCCAGATAAAATAAACCTTCAGAAAACAAAGCCTAGCCTATCAAACCAAAGCGTGGGACAGTTAATTCAAAATTTGACTACTTTTGTTTTTCCATGGACTTTTAAAAATATTTTTTCGGAAAATTGTTAATCCTTACCTGATGAGGTGCCCCAGCTGGAATAAATACTGCATCTCCCATACATTGTATAATAGTGTAGCCCTCCACACCATACTCTTTATAAAGCCTATTCCTCAGCTCCTCGTCTAGGTACCAGCTCTGGTCGTGTATGGGGTCATGATGTGGCTCAATCTCCTCCCCTCTCTCCTTACCAACCTAGAACACACACAGGTATTATATAACACATTATTAAACCAAACAGGGTTGTATTGACTGGACACCATAACATTGGCACAATTAAACATAAGCATTTATAAAACAATTATTACTTAACCATGAAAATGTATTTATTTGAATCTCAAAACAGGCTACAAAGTTGTAAACAAATGATACAACAGTAGTAAGAAACAATAACAGCAGTTAAGTAATATACATGT
The DNA here is from genome assembly GCA_034781015.1 of Tonicella lineata. Lineage (NCBI taxonomy): Eukaryota > Metazoa > Mollusca > Polyplacophora > Chitonida > Mopaliidae > Tonicella > Tonicella lineata. The sequence goes on from JAVFBY010279980.1 coordinate 5,354, forward strand.
ACAAACATAAACAGTTTTACTTATTTATTGTCATTAAGAAAGTGGCCATTAAGTGCATTATCAGTATTTAGGGTTACCACTTTCTATGTAAGAACAGATTCTAGATCTGAAAATATTGCAGACTTATCACTGTACACAGGAACCTTTTCCCCTTATAATCAGGCACTCAATTCACCGCAGTGAATGTTGGCCTTCTAGACCATTCAGCCAACTGGCCTTGGCTTATCCTGCAAAGGTAAGTTCCTCATGTAAGACATCTCAAACCCACCAAAATTCACAATAGTTCTACTGGGGGCATAGACTATGAGAGGCCATTTCTCATGTGGTTTGTGAATTTAGGGGGATGTTTTAAACTGATATCATCTTACATGAGGAAGTAGCCCCTGCAAAATGTTCTGAACTATAATCTGTCCTAAGAAAGTGTAACCTAAATAAGGAAAATACTGTCAGGATTGGTTTGAGGGGTTTTGTCATCCTTTAGGTTTCTTCTGACAGCGTGTCACCCAAATGGTTGGAGGAAACCATCACTGGCAACAAATAAAAACCACTAAACAAGTGCCATATCAAATCGGCTTTCTGATACTGCTAAGTTCAGAACACCAGGGCACAGGAAGCTCCAAATAAAACAACTCATTCCCAATAGAAATTAAATAAATAGGTTTCTAAAATAAAGACTTTAGATGAAATCAATACAGTAATTAAATAGATAATTAATTAATAATAAAATGAGATTAAAATTGCAACTGATTCACAAAAATGTGATCCTTTGATTAGCCAATTTTTTTCTCAACTTGTTGTTTGAACCGGTCTTAAATAGACTGCATGAGTCTTCCTGTTTCAACATAACATTGAGTGAGGGCCAGGGTCTGTTTAGTAATTGGATATAACTGTAAGTGATAATTATGTGCATGGGTGGTCTACAACAATCAGGCGGGAAAAAAATCAATTTAAATGGTGGGTGGCTTTACAATGAGAATGGTAGTACAACCAAACCAGAGGAGCATGATGTAACTAGTTAGATCACATTCCATTAGAACAGCTTCATACATTAACTTGTCAGAAACAAACAACGCCATTATGTGGCCTTTCACATAAAGATGTCAGTAAACGCCAAAGAGAAAATGAAGCAAGATATGAGAGAAGTTCAAATAAATGGTTCAAAGAGCTAACTTTGTACTCAACCCATACTCTATAAATACATCTTACAGGTGTTGAACTCTGTCTGACAGACATTTAAAATACTTTCCAAATAATGAAGAAGGTAGAAATATTGTACTTGTGTGCTTAGTTTACAAGAGGTTATTCCACTAGACATTCCACTAGACACTGTTGCCTTATCATGACAGGAAAGTTCCATGCCCCCAAAATACTACCCCAACATCTGAATTAGCAATGGAAAGGGGACTTTCATCCAAACTCTTACTCAAATTTCTGATTGTAAATGACATCACCACTGGTTAAACTTTTATAAGGTGTATCATTTAGTATCAAAAATCTGAGTACAAAGTTTTACAAAACTACATTGTACTCCCTGGCCTTATATACCACAAACCAACAGCATACTGGTAATACAACAATGCATCCCTATCCAACTGGGTGATTATTATCATCATACCGTAACAATTACAGTACTGCATACCTTATTGAGAAAATCTCTCATTTTGTCAGCATCCCTGGCATCAAAGATGTGCCACAAAGCACCAGGTACCTCATTCACTTCTCTGACGCGCCGTTTAGTAATCTCGTCACAGCCAGCCCCGTCAATACACTTCAAAGCAGCTAGAAGGTGAAAATTATACATGAGAATTACTTTAACTATATATTAATATTACTGGTGTATTGAAAATTCTCTTTGGCCCAAGACAATACAATGAGTAAAGAAAACATCACACACATAAATATTGAAGAATTGTGTTGCAACATAAAACAACTTTTTGTTGATATATTTTCTCAGCTGTTAGAATTACCTTCATATGAGTGTGATTTAGATTGATTGATTGATTGGGGTTTAACGTCCTATTTACGGGTATTTCACCTATATGACGGCATGCCAGCACCATGGGTTGAGGAAACCACCGTTCACATCACTGGCAACATGAGGACGAGACAGTAAAAGGGGGAAAAAAGGAGCAAAAAAACAACAAAAAATCTACTTCCTGATGCCCCTTAACCCCGACAGCAGCAGGGCATCAGGAAGCTCCGGCCCAACCACCCGTGAGTGGGATTTAGAAATTGAGATTGTGTGAACAAAGTTCAGAACTTGCAAAACAATTAATTCACAACTTATTTTTAAGCTTATTTGATATTTTACTTTACCAAGCATCAATTCAAAAAGCTAGTAACGGTCATACAAACTTGCTATTAAGTCTGGGGCTTAAATAAAATAGTGAGATAGTTTTATAGTCCTGTTCACACATATACTCCAAAAACAACACTGACAACCATTGTTTGTATTTAGCTCATCAGCCTGAGGCGTTATTATTTATATTGTTGACAACAACAAAAAAAATGCTTAATTAAACTTCCAGCATTCCATTAAACGTCTTAAAATGCTAATCCAGAAAACATGTAAACAAATAACAATTAATATATAAAATAGCAATTTTTTTACAAAGGGAGCCCCTGCCAACCTGCCGAAATAATCCGATTCAAACAGTAATCCAGATTTAGTTAAGTACCACAGAGTCAAGGGTCTATTTTTCAACACCCTATTGTCTATAACAGAATATTTCCAGTTCAAAGTTAACTATATAATTATCTTCACTAAACACATACTAAAACAAACAACAGGGCTGAAATAAAACGGTCTTAAAAAGATTATCACAGGATTAATAGGACCAGTTTGAATGGCCAAACTCACCTGCTTCATGAACAACCCTGCCTCCTGGTCCATCCCCTGGGATACCAACATACATCATAGAGTTAACAGCATCGGATACATCCAGGTGGAGATTGGTTGTACCTTCAGTGTTATGGTTAGCCGAACCTAGAATAACAAAAGCAAAATAGTATCAATATCATTTACACCAGAATGATACACATGTTTACTTATACCCTCAAAAATTACTGGGACAGTGCTACAGTATTTTATTGGAGGCTGTAGTTGGCATCATACATAACTCGCTCATTATGATCATATGATATACTTTACAGAGCAAACAATGGTAAATCTACATGCTAGGAGTCATCTAGTAAAAAGGCTTATACCGCATAATTTAGGCCGAAACGAATTAAACCGGGGTTTCTACATTTTTCTAGTATGACCCAAAGTATAAGCTTTCAAAAAGTATCAACCTCGAGAATGTGGGATATGCTATATTAAAATAATGATAAAGGGGTCACATTATAGATTTTACAGACTTTATTCTTATTTAAATACGGTATATCGCACATTCTCAAGGTTAATATTTTCTTAAAGCTTATACTTTGGGCCATACTAAAAAATATATAGAAAAAACAGTTTATTTAGTTTGTCGATCTTTGGCTTAAAATCTGCTGTTTAGCCTCTAAGTTCGAACAGAAAAAAATAATCAAAAACATGTTCCAAATTTACATACCATATGCATTGTACATCTTTGGTCCCAGATCCGGTTTGACAAGGAAGTCTGGTAAACGGGATGCCAAATTGAGGCGACCATTTCTGTGCGTGTACTCAGGCAGGGGTAATACTCTCATCAAATCTTCAAAGCGTGATGGTAACAGTTCACTGAAATCATCCCCGGGCGGCCAGTCTTTCAGTTTTAACAGTGACGGTTCACCCTTGCAGTCTTTCACTCGCTCTACAAACAGAGATCAATTATGTTAACTGACAAAAATGATTTCTGCAATGGCACAAAAAAGGGAACATAGAGCTTTTATTGTATCAAAACTTGGAAGATATTTATGACTATCACAAGGGTTGATTGATTAGTCGTTTGCACAGAAATAAAAGGTGATACTTTGAAATTATTTGACATTCATTTGAAGACTTTTGGCGAAGACAATTTTCTCAGTTCCAATTTTAAGTAAAATTCAACTGCCAAATAAAGTTGCATATGAAAATGTCTAGGAATTCGCAAGTAACAGAAGCCAACTCATATGCCATGTTATTAAAGTATTAAACAGAAATGCAAGACAAAATGATTTATTATTGAAGTCATAAATTTGGTCAAATGACGTTAATTTAAATTATCAATTACCGAACTAATACTTACTTCCAAGGTATTCAAATCCATCCCAGAAATCACTCATCGTGTGTCCCACTAAGACAGTGCCTGATCTTGTGTTCACCAGGTCATTCTCAAGTGGACCAAACTCTTTAGAGAATGACTCAGGTTTCCATAGTCTACGATTGATAAGTTTGTCTATACCAGAAACCATAACAGGCTGGCCACGTTTCCACTGCTCTTGGAATATCTTAAAGTTACCTCTGTGCTGTGGGTCGTGAAGTCTCAGCAGTCGGCCATCACAGAGCCAGGAATGTGGAACGTCCGGGTATTTCACACTAGTTTCGGTTAAATTCTGTACAGGAATGGGTGTATTGTTCACAAAACTTGGACGGAGTTTGGGAATATAGTTTGTTAGTTTTAAAGCTGGACTTTCGTTCTGATCCTTAGGTAAACTTTTCTCTACGACTGACTGAATGATGTCGTCCAAAGTACTGGTCATCACCTTAGGTTTCTTCTTGTTATTTTCACCGGCCGCCGCAGCAGCTTTCATTTTGCCTGCATTTTTGGTAAGCAGTTCCCTTAATGTTGAGCAGCCGGCTGGATTTTTCTTCTCTTCTTCTGTTAGTTCATCAGAGATTGGAGTGAACTGTTTTGAGTCAGAGTCTCCATGGCGCTTGTTGTTTTCAATATCCATGGAAGCGACATCTGCCAATAGGTTTAGAGGTGATGCAGTGTCAGGGTTATAACTTGTTAGAGAGGACATAGGAGACTTGCCATTCAGAGCGGCATTGTTTGTGTTGAACCCCTCCATGTATGGATCAGCAGACTTCTTGGAACGCTTACTAGCTTTGTCTTCTCCTAAACCATTCACTAACCGACTCTTCTCTGACCCATGGTCAGAAATCTGTAAATAAACACCAGATTATTGAGTATTTCTTATTCAGAATGAGGAAGTCAACAAGAAATTACTAATGACAAAATACCAAATATTAAGAATAAAATGTATCTGATGATATAATGCATTTTCATATTCTACATATTTAAAAAATACGTTTTGTATTTCTTTTATTAAAAATTCAAATCATTAATATGTTTTTTTTGTGTGTTTATATATGTACATACCAGTCCGTTTTTGGGTGAGTGTTTGGTAGGATCTTTGTTTCTTCCACATGGACAATCAGATAGTATATTCCACTTCTGTCGGATATCATGGATCATCTTCCCTAACTCCCAGAGTGCTGAGAAAATAAAATTTAAATTCTTAATTTCTTTTATCCAGTACATAGTTTTATAATTAAGACCAGAATACATTTTTGCGAAACCTTGTTTTGCTAGAAAATGGCTTCACCGTATGGCAATTATTAATCTGGGATGACATCCCTACATTCCTTGAAAGTGCGTAGTCATCAAACATTTTGATTTGCTCAAATTACATAGAGCTTAATGGAATATGTACAGTTTTGTGTACATCATAACCTTGTGATTGTTCGTGCTTAACGTCGTACAGAGGTATTAAGGTTATCTGACTACTTAATATGGTAGAGAAAAAACCCCAGGAGGAAACCTTAGAAAAAACATGTATCCTGTTAGAGTCGAAGTCACCTAGTGACTGATTGATGTCGCCACATTCAGCAGTATTTCAGCTACGCTGTTGCGCGGAAGTCACCTAGTGTGACTGTCTCATATCTAAGTAGGTCCACTGGGCGACTTAAATGCGTGCGGTACATCGAAGGTGGGTCAGCAGTCAGAGACGCCTCCCGAGCCACCGTGTGAGCCTGTTGTAACCTTGTGAAAGAGCTAGTCCATGTGTGGAATATTAGTAAGAAAGACATCCAGGACAATGCCCCACCCTGTCAACGTACATAGATACTGGGTCCAATACTCCACCTATCCCAGAACAAATGTTTGAGAAATTTAAACTCACCATTACAAGGTATAATTTGGGTTAGCATAAGTTTCTCTGGTTCATGGGGCTGTCTGTTAGAGCTACATTTCAACCAGTTGTGTTTGGCATCCATCAGGGCAGCTTCTACAAATCAAACAAAATTAATTCTTGTAAATATACCAATAAAATTCAAATTTTGAGACAGATTGATTATGTAAATTTTCTTTAATACATCATGACATACGTTGACATTTAGTGATTTTTTTTTTCCACATAGAAAGCAGTAGTAAAGCATTTCTCTTGGTCTCACCTTTATCAGTGTCTTTCCTCATGCGAGCCTTGAAGCAGTCAAGACAAACAACAAAGCCACACTTCTGACAGACCCAGTGGATGTTAAATAAGGTAGTGTCACAGGCATCACACATCTCCCGCACACCAGTCACTGCTCTCTTCCATGTTATCTTAGCTGAGAAACAAAACAAAAAGAATAAACTTTTACATTTAATCAATTAATCAATAAATAAATAAATAAAAAAATAATTAATAAATATGCAAGTGGAAATTTATTCCAAAAACCTTCTTTACATAATTTTTTCCTTTTTTTTTTTATCAATTACTTGTCAACATTGTGCATCAGCAAGGCCGACTACACAATACGCTTACTTTTATATCATCGAGACGATTGTTTTAACTGATAATTGGTTTCATGATATACTTAATGTTATTTAACTCATATGAGGGTGTGCCAGTCTGATGGGTGACAGAAAGACCCTCTGCACCTGGGAGAACAAGGCACAGGAAGTTTCCCTCAACCATCGACTCATTAAGACAGTTGGGTACAAATTATACATACCTTCATCTCCAGCCCATGCTCTGGCCTCTTTTTCCTGTTCAACCAACTCACAGAATTTATCCCCTACTTTTGCAACAATGTACTTGGCAGTCTTGATGTCCAACAAAGGCTCCATCACTGAAAAATATGAAAAATAAAAATGCAACATTTAGTTGAGTGTAATATTATATTTCTTACACAAAGTGGTCTCATAAAATACAACATAGAAGGTCAAGCAGCACAAGATCATTTTTTCTTTCAACAGCACATTGTAAATTACTAAAGCTTCATTCCAACATCATGGCCATAACTTTAAAGGGAAAAGTATTCAAGCATCATTGTTTTCATTATTTTGAGTGGAACTAAAGAATTTTTTTCGTCAAACCATAGTGGAAATGATGTGTTGATAGAGGGTCACATATGACAGATGGACAAACCACAGACAGAAAATGTAAGGTTTCGAGGAGATTTTTTTTTTTTTTTTTACCTGGTAGTTTTGGGATCCATGGACGGATATCATCAGATTCGGCATCAGCTAGTTCAGAGAATCCTGCAATAGTCAGGTAGCCTTTCGGGCTGTATCGAAGGCGACGAAATGCATAAAACCTACAAAATATATTGTGAGTTTTTTCCACCTTCAACTGGGAGGGTGTCATCTTGCATTCTCTACATTTCATCAGTTTGGGAGTTACTTCACTGCAAGATCCATCCTGGAGGAATGGCTCACAAGTCTTCTTTAAAACAGAAACAGTCGACTTCACCAACGGCCGGTTAAAATTTTCTGAAAATGTAATAGATACTTCTTTTAAGTACACCAGGTAAAAAAGGCAAATTAATTTACAATCGTAAAATCGTTGGTTTGGTTGGTATGATTTTGATTAAAAACTAATACAAAACCTACCTCTACTTTTGTCTAAATCTTCTTTAGGAATTTCCTTATTTTTCCTCTTTTTTTTCTTTTCCTTCTTCTCTGTACTTTCTGAAAACGTCTTGTCTGGTTTCTCAGACTTGACTCGTTCTGCAGAAGGATCTTTTGATGAACTGCTAATCTTGGCCAGGTGTTCCTGAAGGATTTTCTTGGTGGACTCCTGAAGCTGTTCGCCAGTTTTCTTCTCCTGTGAGTCACAATCGTGATTCTGAGAGATAACACCATCAACATCATTAGACTGTGAGGAAAAGGAAATCAGAATCAGTTGACATTCATCCCAAGTGTGTCATTTGAGAAGGGATTGATAATTATAAACATTTTATGTCACATTCAGGGGCATTTGAGATATGAGCTAAGGAAAAGATAAGATTGTTTGCTTGGTGTTCAATAGCCATGCTCAGAGGTATTTCACCTATATGATGGCGTGCCAGTCAAATGGCAGGAGGAAACCATCCTTGACGTCACCCGCAACATCAAAGACAGGACAAGGATAAGACCAAAAAAAGACATCACAACAAATTGGCTTCATGTTGCCCCTTAGCTCTGATAGGACCAGGGCATCCAGAAGCTCTCATCAATCAACCACGAAAAAAAAAAAGTACCAGGTAACAAACTCAAAGGTATCAGATAAATATGTTAGTAATATACTCTTCAAGCATAAGGATTAGACTTACAGCCAAATTGCACCAGGAATAGTTTTAAATTTGTCATTAAGTCATGGGAATATTGCATAACCTATTGCTTCCTAACCTTTACTTTATGTTCATCAATATCGGTCTCCTTCTCTTCTGTCTTTCCAAGGTTTAATTTCTTCTTGCTAGGATTGCCTCCTTCAGGGTGTTCCAATTTAGACTTTTTGGCACCATTGTTTCTTTTTCGCCTTCTAATCTTCTGTCTCTTAAGAGGATTACCTTCGGTACCCTGTGTACAGAAATTGTAACATAATGAATAATGAAAAAAAAATGTCAGAAATACATAAGACTACCAGTTTCACAAAACTGGTCACCAAGAACAAAGAAAAAAAAAACCTATAATAGTATGACATCCAGCTTTTAAATATCCGAACTCAGAATAGAAAAGGGCATTTTTCCCCCAGCTCTTAATAAAGCATGAACTCAAACCAGCTGGACCAACAGGCCACTCAATATAGGTTAATGCACGTACTATATAGGCAGTTAATAAGAACAGACAACACAATACTTGTAGTAGGTACCTGCGGGTCAGCCTCAGAAGCTGAGCTTGTTGATTCATTATCTTCCTTTCCTCCTTCACTGGCACTACCATTTGGCAGCTGAAGTGAGGCTATAGGTGTTACCCTACCACCCTCTTTCTTCGGGGAGATGTAAGAACAGTTAACAAAACACTGCTTTACCTTCTCGGGCTTAGAATCTTCCATTGTGGTGGATGGAGGCGAAGAAGAGGGAGAATCTTCTTGCTTCACTTCTTTTTTGTCCTCATCTGAATGTCTCTGAAGCCAGGCTTTTTTCAGTTTGGTATGGTTGCCAGACTTATGTGGTGAGGCATTCCGGGACAGTGGAGGTGGACTCGGAGCACTAAGAGTGTCACTGTCTGTGTCAACCACACCATTGGCTACACGGTTAATAGTGTCCATAATGGATGAACATGAATTAGAGTTCATAAGATGTTCTGGTGACAGACCGGACATTGGTTCTGTCTTAATAGGGACACTAGGCAGTTGGGGTAAATGATGTGAATGACTTTGGGATACAGGTGGTTGTTTTGGGGATAATTGTGATGTGGCAACACAGTGGGAAGATGGACTCTGTGATTGATGTGGCAAGACTTGGTGCTGTGGCTGTGGCTGCTGCTGTGGCTGGGGTTGGTGCTGTGGCTGGGGTTGGTGCTGTGGCTGGGGTTGGTGCTGTGGCTGTGAATGAAGTGGTTTAACCTGTGGATGAGTCTGAAGATGTTGTTGTAAAGTCTGATGGGTCTGATGTGGTGGAAGAGGCTGATGTGGTGGAAGGGGCTGTTGTGGTGGAAGGGGCTTTTGTTGCTGATGTGAAGAAGACACTCCTCCTGTTTTTTGTCCTTCAACAGCACCTTTTCCTTTAGGTTTCATTTTGTTTTTATTTTTCTCTTGGTCTTGCAGAAAAGCATTTTGCACAGTGGTTTCCACAAAAGATTGAAAACAATCCATGTATCCCGAAGAGGCCACACTTTTTGGAGCATTAGAATTACTGGCTGTTAGCACTGTAGTTGTCCCTGTTGTAAGAGGACTGGATTGATAATGTCCAGTAACCTTATGAGGGTTTGGACTATATAAGGAATGGCTTGTTGTTGAAGGTGCTGTACTCTCATTAAATTCCATGTGGCTTTTATGCTTTTTTCGGCTGGATCCATCTTTTCCAGATTTTCTCTTGCTGCTTCCACTACCACCAGAGTTGTGACTGTGTCCACTGGACTTTTGATCCAAGGAATTCTGGGGCTGGGAGTCACTGACCTTTGTAGAGTTTAAATCAGCACTTTGACTGTATATAGGGTTTGGTACAAGACCTTGTTGGATCAGACTGTATGTGTAACCAGTATGTGGTGATGAAGTGACAGGCTGAACTACAGTCCCACCAACATGATTATTAGGATTGGACACAACTGTTCCAGGAGCTGGAGACCCAACCAACTGTCCATGGCTGTGCATGTTCTTTGGATACTCCATGGGTCTAATGACAGCTGCAGATAACATCTGTGGACTGGCAACATGTAAGGGACTCTGTGCGCGTGAAGATGCAGATTTCTCGGCTGCTCTAAATGCAGATGCGTGAGATGGCATGCTGGTGAGTGAAGAGATCAAGGGTTGTGACTGTAGATGATGAGCCAGTGTGGATGAGGATGGACTAGAGTGAGTGGATGAGGAGGAAGCTGGTCTGTCAGGTTGACGCTCCATCAAAGAACCTGGAGCTGTTGGTGGACGTGATGAGCCAGACACCACAGGGGAGACACTGTGATACTGACTAGCAGAGTGAGGGCTGCCAGACTTCATTCCATCCCTCGACCGGTTGTCTACTATCACAGAACTGTGCCCCTTCCCATGATCTTTGATTAAAGGAGGTGGAGAAGCCATATTGTTTGTCTTTTTACTAGCACTTTGGGGTGTACTAGAACGACCAGAGTTTGATTGTGCATGATGATCATGAGCATGGTGATCATGAGTATGACGATCTCGCTCCTCTTTAACTAGTGGACCCCTTTCCCTTTCTGCACTGCTCAGTCCTCGTAAATTCACCTTATCACTAGGGATATAGGAATGTTGGAATGGTTGGTAGCCATATAGGCTGAAGTTGGGCTCCTGTTTCACACTTTGTACATGTGAAGCAGTACAAGGAGTGGAAGCTGTTGACACATACATAGAGTTCCTGTACTGATAGGGATATGGGGCATATAAATGTCCTGATTTTGACTCCATACCACTATTGGTGGATGTAGTGCTTTTACCAGAGTGAGCCTCTGGGGGCTTAACATAATTATCCTCTACTATCAAAGCTTTCTGCTGTGTCTCGTGAATATACTGTTGGTGACGCAGAAGTTTCTCTTGTTCGAGTGCAAGACGCCTCTTCTCTTCAGTTTGCAGACGTATTAATTCTTGGTGTTTATCCATGAACTTAACTCTCTGTCCAGGTTGATGAGGTGAAAATGAAGCCCGATCATGAGGGGAATAAGACGAACGATCATGCGGCGAGTAAGAATGGCGGTGATCACGCTCAGCAGCCTGGAATTGAACAAAAGAATATCATTCTTAAGTCTTTTCATTTTAAAATTATTAAAAATTACAACAGTGGAGAGAGGCAATTTTATAAAATTAAGAAAAGGGAGTAAACAGGTTTTAGATGAAAACACTATTACTAATATAAATAAAACTTTTAATCTTTCAATTATTTCTTAACTCTTTCGCTGCCACAGCCCCTTCAGGGAACTTTGCTCTGACTGCCACGCATTTTTTTAGAAAGAGCTTACTT
>JAVFBY010279981.1:0-10408 GCA_034781015.1 Tonicella lineata
CTTGACATGTCGCCTATTTGACCCAAAGTTCTAGTCTGCGTTGAAAAGCTAGATAGTACGTATTGGTTACAAAATGTTCAAGCCATATACCCATATATCCCACAAAAGGCGTTAGGGAATAAGAAACGAAAATGACCCAAAATGTCTGCCTGTAACACTCTTTCTGTAACACAACAGAAAAACATTCAAGCATGCTTTTAAAAAATGTTCACATTATCTTTCAAATCGTATTTGAATAGGATCAATGGAATGCCGCTTTCAATGATGCAGTGTTCTTTGAGAGAACACAAACCAGTTGATGCAAAGAATGTCAACTGAAGAACGTGAACGACGAATCAAGATGGCTTTTCAGTCAGAGATAGTTTAGATCATTAAACAATCTACATGAGTGAGTCTAAAGATCCTTTGTTGTAACTTTACGACAAAGGGGGACAAACTGCCTATACTTTAACAATGCAGGTTGTCGGTTTTTAGATGTAAAATGCACATTGCATCCGTCTTCGATATCATTTATTTCATAACCTGCAATATTATATATACAGCCCATGTTAAATATCATGAATTTGCCCCCTTTTGCCGAAAAGTGACGGCGTCATTTCGCAAAGGGACGTTACTCTGATGTCGTAACGTCCCAACTCGAAATCCACATATTGCCAGGCCAGTTACGACACTGATGATGACCGACGGTGAGTTATTAGAGCAGACACAGTCCAAGGCCGCTTTCGTTCTGCTGAATGACAATTAAGACAGCCATACGATGGATAGACCTGGGTAAAACCAAGTCGTTTCCATCTCATAGTAACCTCAACATTTGCACACATTTCAGGACGACAAAAAATATACATGCCGGGCGCCTACATATATTTTGTCCTCTATTGCCAGTACCGTCAAGGGACCTTTCTCCAATCAAATATCTTAGGGATATATCGACAACAAAGCGAAAGTCTTAGATAGTTTGAAACTGTACGGAAGCAATCATGGAATGGGACCACTTCAAAATAGGCAGACATGTTATATCGATGAGATGTATTACGACTATAGCGTTTTTTATAAACTGATTAAGTAAGGTTTGCAAATGGTTATTTTTGTTCGGTGGTCTTTCTGAATCATCCAATGCTTTTCAGATAAGCTGTCATGAAATTAAGCGAATTAATCCAATTTCAAACGTTCAATGGCGGCGCGTTTTCATCGCAGTTAGGTATATTGTAAGTGAAATATTTAATCAACCGATCACTCACCCACTCAACCAACAAACCCAAACACCAATTGCGGGTGGTTGAGCGGGAGCTTCATGCTATCCTGCTCCTTTCCGAGTTAAGGCGCATCAGGAAGTCGACCTTTTTGTGGTGTAGTTTTTTTTTCTTTTCCTTTTTCTGTCTCTTCTTTCATATTGCCAGTGACGTGAACGGTGGTTTCCTCCACCCATGGGGCTGGCACGCCATCATATAGTTAAATGCCCCTGAGTACGGCGTTAAACCCCAATCAATCAATCAATCAATCAATCAATCAATCAATCAATCGTTGCTTAACTATCTATATTACACTCACGTACTCAACCTACCAAAACACCAATTCATTTACTCATTTGCTCTGCTACACTCGCTATACCTACCTAAACATACTTACACACTACAAAGTCACACATCAAAGCAAAATGACCAATGAGAGACGACCAATACAAAAGCATTGACGCACCAGGTTGGATCAGCCATGGCTGGGTTGTTCAAAAGATAAACTAGGGTTAAATTTGTAACGTCACAAAGAAACTTCATTGTGACTTGACTTCAAACATCAATGGTTTAAAGTTAACCCACCTTTGAACAACCGGGCCCTGACGGTTAGATTATCCACATAATGCTGACACAGGGGCAAATTTGCTCAGTTTGGCCTTTCGGGGCTGAAGAAGTACTGTGAATGTAGCTGAGTTGTCAGCCTCTAATATCCGTCAGCTCAGCCAGTTCCACCCGTGTGCTGCAGACGTTCAGTGTAACAGTGGCAGGATGCTCAAACTTTCGCTATGTTATTTGAATGTCGCGTCAATATACAGTTTCTTTGTGACGGTACATTTAACCCTGGAATATTTGTTTCGAACAATCAAGCTCAGCCATGCAGTCAGATGTCCTGTCACAAAGAAATTTACGTCACGCCATTAAAGAAATGCATTATTACGCAACGTCATTTAGCCTAACTGCGACGGGTTGTTCGTTAAAGGTCGACTCACACCTACGCGACTCAGTCGCTTGCGACAAAATCGGTCCGTTTTTGTCGTGACGTCTAGTGACCGCAAACGTACACGATTTTGTCGGCTCACGAACCTATATTTTATTTTCATGATTTCTGACAGAAGACCCTGTGAGATGGCAGATGACCACGTTATACAAACGGTTTTCGTTGGATATAACGTCACAATTCCAGCCGATTCAGTATGACGTTATGGCGGCGCAACTTTGCGACAACAGCAAACCACTCACGACTGAGTCGTGTGAAATCAAACATGTTCTCCCGATTCGATCGCTTGTCACAGAATCTGTTGGTTTTGGTTAGCGCACACCTAGCCGACACCAGTGTGAGCGAATGAATTGTGGAGGTGTGCGTCGGCCTTAAGGCGCATTCACACTGAGCCATTTGTCAAAACGACTTTAATTTGTGACGTTTTTATTTGTGAAAATCGACGAAATCCAACCTGGACCAATCAAACGTTACAAGTTAGCAGAATCGCTAAGTCGCTAAAATAAAACTCATGCCGCCTACGTCCGACGCAACTGGACAATCTTGTACATTCGCGTCTATTAGTAGTCAGTCACGTAGGTACGAAACCTATTTTCATGGAGGTTTGGTTAGGTTTCATAAATAGGGTAAATCATTAGTTAAGAAGTTGTATAAAAATACATTTCATTAAAAATTAAGTGCAGTTTTCATAACAATGGGAAATCATTCGTTTAAGAAGTTGTCACAAAATGTTTGAGTAACAATTAAGTGTATGATTTTGGATACAACAAGTAAGATGACGTGAAGAAGTTGACGAAAGGCCAGAATGGAAGCCCATTGGTTCGTGACATCAACTAACTGCCTGGCCCTGAACATGGTATTTATTGTTTTCCACTGGCTCCATGCGTGACGTCACTATTTTTTGTGTTTAGTCTATTTTTACAAGGAAGCTGAGAGCTTAATTGTATTATACTAGTATATTGTTCTTGTATAGGTTTCGGATTGAGAGTTAGTTATAATTTATTGAGAGTATTTTTTTAGTTTTACTTATGTTTCATTCATCTGTGACATTCACACAAAGAACTTTGGACACATAAAGAGTCGTGCGTGTTAACATATCTTTAAACAACCGAACCCAACCCGAAAGATGTCGTATGGCAATATCAGACACGACCCTTGTTTTTGATAATGCTGTGCGATGGTAATGTACGAGTATTTTTTATGCAGATGGAATAACTTCCGTTGAAAGCGCGATAAGTTGGTTAATTTAGCTAAGCTAATGGACGTCGAACGTCGTCAACTTGGTGTGATACGGTTTATGTTTTGGCTTATTAATGATTAAACTAAACATGGCTGGGTTGTTCAAATATGTATTAACTTTAAGTCAGGCTTAAATGAACACCGTCACAAAGAAACTATATTGTTACGTGAGTTTCTGCAACAATGGTTTAAAGTTAATACCCTTTTTAACAATCGGTCCCTGTTGTACGCTGTAATGACAAACAACGTTACAAAATAAAATGCCCCCTTTGATCGCGCGTTTGTCGCGTCATAATGCATTAGCTAACGATGAGAGACAATTTTACGTCACAGTGCCGCCAACGTCGGTGTTGCGAATGACAACGTTCTAGTCTTTGGTTCATGTTTCAAGAGTGAAGACATCTTTTTCTTATTGAAAGACATTCAGCTGTCTTGCAGAGAAATATACAGTAAGATATTTGAGAAGTTATGGCTCGCAGATGTCGTAGGTTGCGTCGAGCGGCGCACCAAGTTATAGAAATAACAAGGAGATTCTGGCGATTATGTCATTGTTGTGGGACAGTGAGAGCCGAGACCAGTCGGGACGTTATTCCGGTCTCTGTAGTTCTCTCTTGTACAAACCTCCCTATAAGCCGGACCTCATCGTTTTCCTCGCATTGCTGTGCAAGACCAAGGACACAGAAAGGAGACGTCGTCAGTCAGGCCAGTGTTCCTTCGTCCATCGGTCCACAAAACTGGACCCGTCCGACTGACTCCGGACTACAACCGTCCACGGTTATCTCGACCAGCACTCAGAATCATCAAGCTGTCCCTGGTGTTTATTTGCCAGGGTCCTTTTCCCGGGACTTCCCTTTTACCCCAGCAATTGCAAGTGTCAGAAGAGGCAACCATCAACCTGAAGAGGATGCGCTGAATTACAATGAGTTTCGGGTGAGTCTTGTCTTTACAAATTACATCATTTACCTTAATAGTCTACACCTAGTAAAATACATCTGGGCATCTTTTACCAGAATAATACTGACAAGCCTCCGCCTTGATGTTTACCAGGGAGGCGATTTGTTATGGTAAACTGTCCTTGCTCTTGTCTTTGGTGGTGCTTGAGACGCAAAAATGTTGTTTCCTCCATACGTTGAACAGCAATGGACTATACCTAACACACCAAGCAAACAGCGTATACTTGATGAATTCTTGTTAAGTGCACACTGTTTTAATGCAAAATGTAGATTGTCAGTCTACTCCTGGTGCAACCTGAGTAAACCTCATGTGTGAACTACAATTCATACCTGACAAAGACAGGACAAACTCCCGTTCAGTTTCAAATCTCGCGCAAACCGATTCGGTCAACCAACCAGTCGGCAGAAAACACGAGATTTCGTTTGATTGACAAGACAGCCCCCATACTGTAAACAGACACCCTTTCTGCTGGAGGGGCTTCAAAAGAATATACACCGCTTTTTATCAGTGCTGTCTACCAACAGCTCCTTGAGATCAAAGCGTAGCCGACAAATGACAATGTTGGATTTGATTTCTTTTGCCGCTTTCTAGCGTTGAATAGCCATATAATCATGATGGGCTGTTACCTCCCCGCGCGAGACCTGACGTGAAACCACAAAGTTTTACTTGGTCGTAGGCAAATTACTCCTAATGAAGTTTTAACTGTGTTGAAAAAGTTGTTTCTAGCTTTCAATTACATTTCCTTTTGTTATCCTATGTATATTGTCCATACGTTTTAAAAAGTTTCCCGGCGTACTTTTTAAATTATGTTTATGCGCCTAAAAGGTAAGAATTCGCTTTTCTGGGAAAATTGCATTTAACTGAAAGATAATAAAAAAGATATATAAACAAGCATGTGAGTCAATACTTATTATTTTCGAAACTGTTGACAATCACTGACACTGGATTTAATAAACATTAATCTATAAACTTAATGCAAATGTTATTTTTAATACTTTAGGAATTCGAACTATTTCATGATTACTGTCAAACACCGAAGACATTCCGCCATTTATTGACATTATGGCACTCTGTTTGCTAAACACTTTCACAGTAAATTGGGGGAAGCAGCCCAATATACGGTTTATTGGTTAAAATAAATAATATATTGCACGTTGCAATCGGAATACAAAAACGTTTTGTTTAATCTAGTTGTTGTCAAGATAAGATTTTGTAATGCTGTTTATCATTGTTATGCCATTCTTTGATGTTGTCTATAAATAAGAATTTGCCTATAAATTGTCATTCTCCTGTATAATCATATTCCTGATGATGACTTAAATATTGTATTAAAAAGTCGAAATATTGTATATCAACATGAATCTTTTCGAAGTTTCAATTAAGTTATTTTATCAGTTGATTTGTGGGTCTACTAGATTGAAATCTGAATACATTTATATTGTTTCTTTAACTGTGATAGTTCTAAACGCTTCGCATCACGTGTAATATTGATTCACTCATAAGTGATTTAATATATATGGAATTCAAACTGAATAATGCAAAATTAAGTTAAACGTACAAAAATGTAAATATAAATTAACTAGTATTTATTCGATACAATAATTTAAATGTGTCATTTCACACTAACAGAAGCATTAAGTGTTTCATGGACGAGAGCTTCATGGTGCCCTGTTGCGGATCATCATTTTTTGTGGTGTCGTTTTTTTTGCTCCCTTTTTCCTTTTTCTGTTTAGTCTTTCGTGTTGTCAGTGACGTGAACGGGGTTTCCTCCACCCATGGGGCTGGCACGCCGTCATATAGGTGAAATACCTCTGAGTACGGCGTTAAGTCCCAACCAATCAATCAATTAAGCATTTAGGTGTATCCTGACTTATATCCATTTTCCAAGTTCAGTGTTTCAGAATTAATGTTTACTACGCAAACTCTTATGTTCTGTTGTTTTGTTTTATTTTCCAGGCATCTCGTTCTCCACCGCCGTGGGCTCTTCGAACCGAACAGATTTGGTCTGTGAGTTCCAGTAGTCAAACAGATGATCATGTTCCATTGAGGTTCCGGTACGACTCAGGGATCTCGAGGACTGCCGTCGACAGTCAGGAGAGTACACCGAGAAACTGGGGGAGCTCAAACCCAGTTGATGCCTTCAGGTCACCGTCTGGCAGGCTGTCAATCGATACGGTTGATAGGGACTATCAAATGAACCCGTCACAGATAGCAGGACCACTACCACCTAGAGTTTCCAACATCTTCACTGGTCATGCATCTATAAACAGCATCACACCTTCATTAGCTTCCGTGGATATGCCACTGGATAATTCCCTTCAGAGAAGAACACGGTTTCAGCGATTTGATGAAAACGATAAATACTTGGGTTACCTCCCCAGTCCATCAGGAACTAGACTAATCGTGGCCCCGTCTCTTTCTTCTAGAAGCAGCAGGGCACTACCAAAACAAGCACCAACAGTTAAGTTAGTTCCATCTTTCCCCAGCAGGAATCCTATAGACGCATCAAGATCAGCGTCAGGGAAACTATGTCTAGACAAGGTTGGGAGTCACTCAAGATGCTGTCCCCCTTGCAGCCCAACCCAATCTGAAACAAATCCCAGAACCTCCAGTTTTATTGGTTTGCAGGGCATTTTAGGATCAAACAATTTAGTTGCTAGTCGTATAATGTGCAAAAACTTACTCACAACTGCGGCTACATCAAACGACGGACTTGCTTCAAATGACGTTAGTCGGATTGTAATGGGCCTTCCGACACGAAACCTCGGGTCGTCTCGTTCTCTGGCTGTTCCTGGGTGTTCAAAAGCAGATCCCGAACTCAGGCTTAATCTAAATTTATTGACAGACTCTTCCTCTAGCGTAGTTTCCTCCCTCGATCTTCGAGTAGAATTTGCTATTAAAAACGAGTGGAACAACATTGATCCAGGAAACTGGCACCTGAAGTACACCATCGCTAGAACAAAATGCGGAACCGTTGATGTTGTGTATTGTGATGCGCTCCGGAAGAACTTTGCTTTGAAAACATTGTCACCCGTATCTGGTCAAACAGAGGTTGATATTCTTAGACAGTGTCAAGGGCCATTTGTGGCGGAGATGCATGCCGTCCTTATCCAAGGTGACGACAGACTTCTGTGTACATCCTATTACGAGAGACTTGACCTGGCCCATTGGCTACGGAAAGACGAGAGAAGAGAACATTTCACAGAAAGTGAGGCTGCACTTATTTGTAGCTACGTCCTTACAGCATTAGAGTTCGTCCACACCAAGGGCATTTTGCACCTGGACATAAAGCCGGCCAATATCTTTCTCTGTGACAAGGGTTACCCAGTTTTAGGTGATTTCGGAAGCGCCAGAAATGTCAGCAGTAACACAGAGAAGCTACGTCATTTTACTCCTGCCTACGCCTCTCCAGAAGTTTTGACCGGCGAGATTCCATCAACTCAGGCGGATCTCTGGTCCACGGCTTGCGTATTTTATGAAATTGTGGCTGGTAGATCTCCGTACCAGGGAATGTACGCAGCAGTCACGGAGCTGAGGGTCATTGTCGGATCCACTCCAGATGTCTCAATGATGTCGATAGACAGTCAGCATTTTATCTGTGCCCAGTTCACGCCCGACAAAACCAACAGACTCGGTTACTCTTTCGGCGCCCGGGAAGTCATGAGACACAGAGTCTTCCACAAGATCAACTGGGAAGAGGTGAAATACGGTCACCGCCATTCCGAGTGTCCCCTTTCTAAGGTTATCCGGGCCTTAGACAAACCTGACGGCGAACCGAATCAACCGTCTAGTAGCTATGTCACTAACTACAACAACAGCAGTAAATGGGAGCTGTGGTCCTCGTCCTCGTCAAGCGGGGACTACGACGAAGAGTTTGGTCTCACTTCGAAGGCCTTGTGGGAAGTAGAAGAGACCGAGGAAGAGTCCACCGATGACTGTAACGAAGAGTTTGGCTTTTCTTCAAGGGCGCTGTCGAATATCGAAGAGCAAGATGAAGAATTCAGTGATCATGATGGATCAGTACCAGACAATATAGAAAAGGAGGATGAGCCGTTTAACGACAGCGGAGGTTGATGGGAACATTGACGGAATACTATTTATTAGGTTGATTATATTTTACGAACTCTTATCTCACCGTTTTCACCCTTTTTTACAATCTTGATTCTTGTTAGTGCTATACACCTTACATATGTTTGACTCTATTGTTGTTGTTTTTTTTTCCTATGTTTTCTCTCTGAATGTTTATTGTAACGTAGGCCTGTGTATATATACCATCTTCAGCATTGTTCTACTTGCATTTGCCATTTCTCTGATGATGGAGGTAGTTACCTCCGAAAGCTTATAAATATAATTCTATCATTATGTACCAAGTATTCTGTGTCGTTTTTTTACTCGTGAGATTATTTTTGTGTCTTAATCCGAAATAAGGGTTTGTTAATAACAGCAAAACTTTGTTATATCTTCATTCCGATCTTAGTAGTAACCTCCAACGGCACGGTTGCGCGAAACACTATTAATTAATGGATTAATTGTAGACCTTCAATGTGACGTGACGCCAAGCAGTTCCAAGTCTTTTACGACTCATTTTCCAGCTCCAAAAGTATGGCGACAAGTCACACAGATACTCTACAAAGTCACACAAACACGAAAGTAAAGTAGCACAAACAGGTAACATAGTCATACAAAAGACACACACAAAATTCATTCAAGAAAGTCACACAGATACACAAGAAAACCACACAGACACACAACAAAGTCACACTGAAACAAGACACACAACATAGTCACCAATACACTCCATCCAATTCACTCACACTTTGACAACATATCTTTATAACAATCACTCAACCCACCCCAACACCAATTCTCTCACTCATTTATTTATTGATTAACTCGCTCTATTACCACAGCTCACTCAACCCAACTCAACGCCAATTCACTCACTCACTGACAAACCTACTATACTATACTACACAGACCAATCCGACTCTTACACTAGTCCACGTGACCCAATCACCAGTATCTAACTAGCTAGTGAGCTTTACAGGCAAAATCCATGTAACTCCGCATGAACCTGCTCCATGCGGTGCAAAAATTAAATTCACCGACTTTTCCCTGAATGTTTGTCCCGTATTTTTGTTTACGTATTTAGTTTGAATCTCAACCAAATATTTGAGAACTGTTTTATGTATTAAACACTCGATCTTTGGCTCAAATTTTTAAAAAATCTAAATTTTTCCGGGAGCATTTTGAATCGGCCGCCATCTTACTACTCTCGTTGACAAATCATTTCATTTTTCAAACTTCTTTACTTGGTGAGTTTTCACATATAAACGACTCAGAAAGTTCAGTTGTACCAAACAAAATCGTAAATTACTAAATTGGACAAGTAAATGCTGATAAATGAAAAAACTTACACATTTTAAGGTAGCACTGCTCTGTGTCCTTACATGCGGATGCATATAGTAAACTAATAATGATACAGAAATCTGCATCAACAGTCTTATGTGACAATAAATTAAACCATTAGGTTAATTTGACATTGCTCGAATCAAGTTCATTTTATTTCTCGAGTTTCTCTATTTGTTTCAAACAGTTTATTTATACTGACTCATTTTGGAGAAGTTAATGCCAGATCAGTTATATTTGAAACCCAATTTTTGTCCGATGAAATTTACAAAAAAAAATGATTTGTGGAATCTCGCGCTATCTGTACCCTAACCCTTACCCTATAATATAGGGTTAGATATATAAACACAAAACGTCCTTTCAAAGTCATGTCCTAACCTTTACTTAAAAATGATCTCGTCATTATCATCAATTTACGAATAAGAGGTATTCCTGTATATGCTCAACATGGTCACCAATGCGTTATAGGCAAACATTAATTGAGATATGACCTTCTTTTTTGGGAAAAAAATATATTCGAATTTCCCGTATGTATAAGGTGAAAGTTTTGATATACTATTTTTCTTTTAATTCAAAG
>JAVFBY010280092.1:0-10407 GCA_034781015.1 Tonicella lineata
TTTTATTCAATATTGAATATCTAAAAATTCAATTTTGGATTTTGGGTTCGTAAGAAATTGACTTCTATCAACCCCTGGTGTTATTATAGATGAATGTTACACTTCGGTCTAAAAATGAAAACTCCACATTGTTCATTAATAAAAAAAAAAGCTATGATGCTCTTCTGAATGGTCTGTTAAGCCTATCTAAAAGGGAGTTGCATACTTCTAGTTAATAGACTTCTGATTTTAGTGATTTAAAGCATTTATTCTGGGCTATCATTCACTCTATACATGTATTAATTGTCCCTTGAGCAGACCATTATTGTCTGTTTATCCAATAATTGCTTCTTTTGTGTATGTTTACATGGAATCAATACACAGTTCAATAGTGGTCAATTAAGCCAAGTTATCCGCCCTCCAAAGTCTGACCAGCTGCTTCAGTTAACCAATCACTGATCATGCAGTGAGATTTACAAGGCAAGGACTGTCAAGATTAATACAAAATCAATTGTATTTACAACTAATCAAAATACAGACTATTAATCCAAAAAGCCGAAAAGGATAAGCAGGATATATTCCAGCTAGTTTGTTTTCAGTTTGTTTTGAGTTTGTTTTGTTGGGATTTTTAGACTTTGCACGCTTAATTTAATTTCAATTTCCAAGCGCAAAATTGTAATTTTCTTGACCCTGTTCAGGGTTATAATCTAGTGTAATTTAAAAGATGTAGCGGTGTGAAGAATATTACCTTGCAGGTTGGGATATCCATAAAATGAATAAAAGGATTGTATGTGTTTACCCTTCATGTGCTGTATCAAAATTAAAATTAAAAACATTTGTGACCAATCCTATTTATTTTAGCAGCCTCATGGATGAAAGTATATACTGGGTATGGAGACGCATTTTTGTATGATCAGAGGACACCAGGGTACAATAAGATCAGAGGGCACTGTGGCACAAGAAGAGCAAAGGGCACTGGAAACAAGAAGTTCAGAGGGCACCAGGGCAGGTTGACCAGAGAGCGGCAGGACACAAGAAAACCAGAGAGATGCAGGGCACAAGAAGATCAGAATACACCAGTGCATTAGAAGATCAGAGGGTACAAGAAGATCAGAGGGCACCATGGCACAAGAAGATCAGAAGGCACCAGGGCAGGTAGATTAGACAGTTGTAGGACACAAGAAAATCAGAAAGCACCAGGGCACTGGAAGAACACAGTGCACCAGGGCACTGGAAGATGAGTGTACAAAAAGATCAGAACACAGGAAACTCAGGACACATGATTGACATGAACTTCCCCTCCAACCACTTGCGAGAGCCATTTATATTAATAAAAAATATAATGGTTATTTAACCCTTGATATAGGATTTAATTTGGTCAGTAAAATAGAAAATTTAGGTGAGTGGTGCACCATTATCCAATATTTAGGGTGTTTGAGTTAAAGCAAGCTTTTTGATACAGATTTAATCATGTCTCTTATCTGCATTAAAATTCTCTCCAAGAGGAGAGTTCATAAAGTAGGCCCTAACCACTCGACTGTCGAATTATATACCAATCAGAATGAAGCTCTTTTTTTTTGGCTTTGACATCTTATATGGTCCTTGGCCATTTTGGTCACTGAATTTGTATAGTGTTTTGGTAGTCAGATTTAGTCAATTTCTTACTCAGCATTTTCATAGGCCTAGATTTATTTTACCAAGCAACATTTCTCCTGGAATTGCTATCATCAGGGTGATCATGCAAACACAATATTTAGGACAATTTATATACATGCTGTCCATGCAGTGTCAATGCACTTTTAAAAAGTTCACTGAACTGCACTTTTAAAGCTGGTATGTTAAAGGTCATTCGTTATTTATCAGCACTGAAGGTCACACATAATACAAACCCTTATTCTAAAACTCTATTTGATTACAAGTGAAGTACATATAATAATAAGCTAAAGCCAACATATGTGGAACTTTTTTTGCTATTTTATATCAGCTTTGCATCATGACCTTCAAACAGCACTATATCAAACAAATAACCTTGACAGCAGATCTATCACAAAGCAGTTATACAAATGTTGCAGATCAAAGTAATGTCAGCCCAGTATATTAAGTTGAATAACAATTGTTTACAACAAATTTTGATTTTGTTATCAGCTTGAAGGTGACCTTGCAGCCTACTGAAACTCAAATAGATAGCCTAACATTGTATTAATAAACCTCAGAATTACAGGACGACACTAAAATGTCATATTTGTACTGTGACACATTTACTATAATTAGTAAGAGAAAAGTATAGAGAAAATTGCATTCAAGAGCCCCACGAGCAGTACATAATACGTAATGGAATTTAAAGACTACCAAAGTCAGAATCATTGAAGTTTAAGCAGATCACGCACAACAAACTAATGAACTAAAGACAGCAAAACAGCACACAATAAATATATAAAACAATCAACTTTCTGATGACACGCAAAACGATTTTCAATAGCACTTATGTGTGTACATGAGACTATCATTTATCAAGAGCGGAATGTCATTTTATGCAATTGTATAAATTTGCAGTTATCATGCATGTAACATATTTTCTCATGTATAGGCCTACATTTAAAGATACATAGTGGGCCCAAATTCACTTTAATCAAACAATTCAGATTGCTATGAGTTTATGAAGTATTAACATTTATCCTTACATTAAAACTCTACCATTGAAATTATTTTTTTTTCATTGAGTACTTTGTGTGTACGAGCAAAGAGAAATCAGGCTAAAATTTTAACTCAAAGTAAAGAGGGCGTGGTTATTGTTGGAGCCCAATTTTCGTCACTCGATTAAAAAGCTCATACTGTGTCACGTCGGCGACAGTTTATGGTGAGCACAGAACATCGCTTATGTAAGGTTTTATTAAATACCAATCGTTTGGGAGAATAAAAGCAGAGTTTCGCCTATCAAACTCACAAATCTTATTTATATAAAAAAATAATATATAAATTTAATACTTTTAGTTACTTCTAAACTTCTACTAAGCCTAGAAAGAATTAGATGGGGGTGGAATTTACGAAAAGTTTCTAACTTCTGTATCGTGAGAAAAATAAGTATAACTCATGTTCTATAATTACGCAAAAAATACATTAAGTGTGGAACTGTGGATAGATCTTGTCTGGTCGCATTAATGCATTAGTACCAAATACAAGCCAAAAAATTCACATATATTTAATCATGTGTTTAAATTTGAATAAAAAAAGGCATTAAAATGATACATCGTGTGTCATCGTGTGTTTTAAAGTAAAAATCACCCTTAAACAAAAAATATGCAACTAACTGCATATAAATTGGCCTAGTGTGTACACTGAGAGCACCTGGACAAAAAGAAAGAACAATTTGCATTCGCAGTTTGTTTGATTTTTTTTTTTTTTATAGGAGTTCTACCCAGACTTTCACTTCCACAGTGCATAATTTCATACCACAATAAATGTGTATACACAATTTCAATTTAATCAAACAAAATTTGTAGAAGTAGTTAGCAAGACAAAAATACCCCTAAAAAGTGACATTTATTCTGAAAATATTAGTCCGATTTTGTTGAAATTTACGAAATTTACCCCTCCCCCACCACCCCTCTCTAATAATCAAGAGAGTAGTGTATTATTGATATAATATAAAACAAATAAGGGCTCTACAATGCTTGATACAATAACCTAGAGAATAATTGATTGATTTATAACCTAATTTATACAGTGATTGAAAAGCTTGACTGTCCATCAAATGTCAGAACATGGTAATCTGATTTTAAAGATGTCAGAGTTAATCCCCTTTGAGGAACCCTCATTATGTTAGCAGATGGCGCCACATGTGGGAGGCTAAAGTACATTAAATCTGTTTACGATTTTGCTAACTGTCGCCAAACCTTGATGTAAACAAATGCCAGATGTGATTGAGCGCGTCCAAAGGTTAAGTTATACGAATTGATAACGTATTATAAGTAAACAAACATCACTTCTCTAAAGTCAACAGTAGTGTTGTTCATCTAAATGAAATAGGTCACTACTGATGTCATAAATGTCTCATCATGAATAGCACCGTTTGTTTACGATTGGATTTACGTTTGTCTAATTTGGGTTTTACGTCAAACTTAAACGTCTACTAACCGCTGTGTTAAAAAAAAATGGGCTAAATTAACTATTCATAAAAAAGTTTTGTTTTTTTTTCCAGATGGAAAAAGTTATGAACTTTCCATTTTTGCCATAAACTGAAAGTTTTGATTTCCTATTTTTCTTTAAAATCAAAGTAAAAGATGGGCGCGCCAAGAACATTAGCGTAATGATAACTGGGTACTACTAGTAACAAGTTTAAACTAACACTGTTAGATACAAATGTCTTTCGGCATCTAGAGCACTCTATTGACTAATTAAAACAACGGAAAACATTGCATTGTATATTTTAGGTAAAGAAATGTCATTTTAGGGATAAATAGTTTGCTTATATTGTTTAAGCTTCCATCTCGTTTACATTTTACCAATAAATCATTATGTCTGCGTGTCAGCCCAATAATTTTAAGGAACCACCCTGGACGTTACTGGTAACAATAAACCAGAACACTGGACAAGGAGAGCACACAAAACATAGCGCCACAAAGAATCAGTTTCCTGATGCCGCTTCCCTCAGAGACTCAGCACCAGGGCGCTAGTAAACTCAAATCAACATGCACTTGCAACTTTTAATAAATAAGATTGCTTGCCAATGCTTGATTATAGGTCATGTAATTTTATTTACTTAATTACAATTGGTAAAGTTACACCATATCAAATAGCATAACAAAATTAATGTATAAATGCAACAGAGACAATTCCATATAGCATTTCCTGATTTAAATCAATATGGATTTAAAGATTTGGGATTATCTTTGGTTTTACTTGTATTTCTCCAGTCCATGTATTATCATATGGTTATTTAATTTGTGTTATTTGTTATAATTTGATTAGTTAAGATTTGATGACCACACTCTTGACCAATCAAAACATTATAAATATAGGCATACCGGAGGCCCATGCAGTCATTTAAGAAAAGCTGTCTGGGTTAAAACATAGGACTGCTCTCCCCAAACGACAAGGCCTGATACCATAACTTATAATATCCAATATAATTCCCGGTGTTGTAACTAGTCTGTAAAGATATCAAAACTTTCACTTTATAGCAAAAACAGAAAGTTCATAACTTTTTCTATCTGTGAAAAAACAGAAACTTGTTTTTTTCTTTTATTAGCAATTTTACCCCTTCTCAGTGTAAGTTGGCCATTAATTCTATATATCTGTATACAAGTTATTTACCATATTTTATGGTAAAAGTGTGCTTCACAAAAACTCTTCACTCTACATATCATACAAATTTATCACAGGCTATTTTATTGTTGTTAAACATTTTGTGACACTTGAATGACTTACTTTCTACATGAAGTATGGTTTTGCTAAACACTAAAGATATGACTGTTTAAGCAAACACATCCTATTGCAGTCAAGCTAGCCAATCCAATTCTAGATCATTAGAAAGCTCTTGTTGATAAATAAACACAAAAACAAAACACTAAGACCTCTAACCAATCATATCTCTCAGCCAATGAAAACACATGTACTGTTTTCAAAAATGTTCAGAATAATATCATCCAATAGCCAATAAAAATACAACCACAAAGCTGTTCTAGCCAATGAAAATGAAGAATGATCAAAACTCCTTAACTAATTACAAAAACAAATTGTTTACATTTGAAAAATAATCTCCTCCAATGAAACTGAAGCTATATTAAGATAAGGTTGAAAATACCCAGATTTTTCACCTTGCTTTAAAGCGATTAGATTTTTCTTTCCGGATCAAGGAAATTGAAACTTGGAATATCCTTGACAGCTTCCTAGATTCACTTCCTGAATGGCTAACAACAACAATCTATGTTTACAAACAACACCATTACGGTTTGCATGACCTCATATTGAACTTTGGCTTGTTTGCTTGATTGGTGTTTTGTGACGCACGTTTATGACTGATTGTCAGTAAAATAGGTAATGGTAGCCACCCTCATCAACGTCAACTAAATAAGCTTTCTAAGGCTGTTTATATATCCTTATAAGCCGATGAGTATTTTGCTTTGACACGGTAGGCCTACTACATCTTTTTCAATATATTAATAATTTATTCCATTAAATTGCTTCAAGGCCCACTTACCGCAAGAAAGCGTAAAATTGGTTATAAAAAACAAGAAGGAAAGCTCTTCAGAGACCTGCAGCAACTAACACCTTTCTCTAGGAGGTCTCTAAATTTTTTACATTGTCACCACCACCACCACCATATAACGGCAAGCTCTCATAGACCTGCTAGGCTTCGCTGCAGGTAAAAATGGTAAGTTTTGTATTTCTCCCAGGTAGAAAAAGTTATGAGCCTTCTGTTTTTGCCACAAACTGAAAGTTTTGATGTCCTAGTTCTCTTTAAAATCAAAGTAATAGATTTGATTTTTTTTTGTAGGAACACAAAAATTTAATACATTAGCATAACTTTAACATAACATTAATACTATTTTAAGCTAACGCTATTAGGTTATACAAATGTCTTTGGCCGTCTAGAGAGCTTTATTGAATAATAACAACAACAGGAAACGTTGTATTGTATATTTTAGGTAAAGAAATGTCATTTTAGTGCTTAATAGTGTGCTTAGACTATATTGGAAAGCTTCCAAACAACTCAGCATTTCTCGCGGTTTATAGTGGGCCTTTAAACAACAATGGTTTTTCAAGTCACTTTATTGACTGTAGGCCTGAATGTATTTTTAAAATACATGTATGTAAAAACCTGTACATAAATGCATGTAGTTTCTCTTTTCAAATTACATGTACATGTAGCATATTTCAAAAATACTTTTTTTAGATTTTACTGTTTACTTTTTGGTTTGCGTATACTCCTTACAGAACGTCATTAAAACTCGTCATGAATTTCATGCAGATGCATTAAAACAACTTTTCCATAGTTATGGAGCCAGATCAATACGTATTGAGATGAGAAGTATGGCGTAGGTGGGATATTAACCAAACAGCTGTGCACTCTTTACAATTTTAATCAATGTTTAACTGATGGAGAGAACTACTGAATGATGTTATTATAAAATCCCACACAATCTGTCTACAAGCTGCTAGAGAAAAATTGGCAAACAGCCAAGAATCTATACCAACATATATTGAGACTCCTATATTTTATATTTATTTACATATATTTTATTGTTTATTTTGTTTTTGATTGTTTTGTCCCCTAATGAGAACAGTTTTGGGAATTTTTAATGTTTCTTTTAACTTTAAATACATTTTAATATATATTTTTGTGTTTGTTTTTTATTTTGTTTTGTTTCTGGCCCTACAGTGCCCAGACTTAAAATGAAACCTCAGACGAACAGTCTTAATAGTGTTGTATATAGAAGCAGCCTGGGATTTTATTAATATCATTAGAATTTGTCCAACAAATGAACTTTCAGAAAAGTGTAGCATGAGAATTTAATTGAGAACTCGTACAAAAGCTCCAAACTGAATCAATCACTTAATCGATTGACTGATTGATCTGAGTTTTACGTAGTAGATCAGGTTATTTTAATATAACGAATAATACAACTACAACAATTCTTACAGCTCTAGCTTTCATAGACCAGCTGTCTTCATTCTCTGATGATCAGGAGTATCTACTACACCCTCATGCATTATAACTACAATTAAGCCTCTTCAGACACGGTTATTCACTTCAGGTTGTCTCACTCATACGACGACGTGTCAGTCCAATATCGGGCTATCAACTTATGATTTGATTACACCAGATAAAGATAAAGATAAAAAATAAGATAAAGATAAATGCTTTATTTAGAGTCGGTTTTACAAACAAAAACGTTAGCTCACTTTGTAAATTTTGTAAATAAGCTTGAAATTTTCATTTTTTTTAAATTGAAATGATTCAATAAATAGTATCACAGATTCTGTACTTTGCTAAGTAGTTCAATAAAAATGTTGAGAATACATATGATATATACATAGCTATTTAAAATGTAAAAGTAGATAATAATCTTTTAAAATGGTTAATAGTATTGGGGCTTTTAATTTCGTTAGGCAGCTGGTTCCAAAGTAATGCTCCTTGATATCTAATAGATTTCAGTCCGTATGTTGTGCTTTTAACGCGAGGTATCTCTATATTATTGACAGACCTTAGATTGTATGGACTAAATTTTTATCGAAATAAATCTTGCATAAAGGGTGGATTAAGGCCATGGAGAGACTTGTACATGTATACCTCTGCAACCAACTGCCTTTGACGATAGAGAAGTAGAGTTGGGAGCTCTGCAAGTTGTAATAGCTCTTCATAGGAAGATTTATAATCGTTGTATACATAACGCAGAGCTCGTAACTGTAGCTTCTCCAACTTTTTAACATCTGACTGTTTACAGTTAAACCAAACAAGAGGGCAATAGTTGAAATGTGAATGGATAAATATCCTTTCAATTATTAATTTAACTTTTTTGTTAAATAGGTTAGATAATCGTTTTAGTGCACTAAGCTGTCTAGATGCTTTTTGTACATTATGTCGGCAAGGTGTATCGAGAAAGACAACGCGCTATCCACAGTCACTCGTAGTTTTCAAATCATTTGTTACATTAGTGTTTGATTTACCGGATAGGATTATAGTGTTATCATCGGCGTAGTTGATTATTGGTGTTGTTGTGTTCAACAGCAGATCGTTGATAAACACGTTGAAAATTACAGGACCTACTACTGAAAGAAAAACACATACCATACTACATATACATTGGAATCATAGAGTATCGAGGCAAATGTCCAATTAATATATTTTGGAATTGTATTTACCAAGAGTTTACTTGCGTGGCATTTTAGACGAGGACGTCATTTGACCTTACTATCCTTTCGATTGTTCGGGGCATAGAATTTTCTTGACATAGTAACCTGATACGGTGTTTGAATGAAAGGATGGTGCTTTTGTCCAGCGGGTAACGATTATCTCATTAAGCCAACCGGGCTACAATGAATGTTTGAGAAATCACTAAGAGGACATGTGCTCTTGACATGTTTATTAGTATTATTATTTATGATGTTGAAAAGTTCACTTGGGCCGGAATGGCTACATAGGAATTGACAGTCTACAACAACACTGCCAGCCGATTGGATATATTAAAATGTCCCCTCCTCTTCTCATTGTTGTCTTACACTGGCTCCCAGCCCAACAATAAAAACCCCAAACAAACTAACTATAATACTATTGAAAGTATTAACAATAACAATCTGACTTCTGCAATAACAATCTGACTTCTGGCATCTTCAAACCTTATAAAGACGCGTGAGGGAAGTGTATATTTAGTTTGCCTCTACTCCAAGGAGAAGAAACAACTATGGCGTTAAAGCTAGCGGGGAATATCCTTCCTGTCTGCAGTCTGCTGCGTAAGTGTGCTCTTTTTTATTTAAATTATTTTTAGGAGTCTAAAAATTTAAACTAATCCTAGAAATGAATGGAATTTCATTAGTTATACAAAATAACGAACCGACGATAAATGTTTCTTCAAAAATATGTCTTTTTCCAGAGGCTTAATTTGTTAATATTTTGGAATAATACAGACACCCAACGATAAATCTTTAGCCTGGCTAGCAATGGTAATTCCATTCCTCTACATGTGTGTAAATAGATTTCACAGACAGAATATTGTTCTGTCATATGACAGCAAATCAGAAATTTTTGATAGAAAAAAATGAAAACGTTCAAAACAAGTGTTAAAGTGTTTATGCTACAATGTCAATATTCCCTTCTTCTGGTCAATATAATGAACTATGTAAATTTTTTAAAATTACCATGTTTAGCGAAAGCAGACAAATAGCAAACGCAACGATTTTTGTTTGTATAAGTGTGTACATTTAACTTTAGATTCGCCTTATTTTGTCCGCGAAGTAACATACTTTGCGCTTTCATAAAGAGGCTATACATGTACATGTACCTCCGAATTTTAGTATTAAAGATACATAGGCTCTCAAAATAAGCTTTTTCGGTAAATTCAGATAGCAAATATTTTAAGTGGTATCAAAGTTAGTTCATAAATTGAAATAATACTGCAGAAATTAAAATTATTTCATGTGTACTTATCGTGTATGAGCCAAGAGAAATTATGGTACAGATCGAACTCGCCGTAAAACAGCATGCCGATCGGTATCATTAGGGCACTAGCTTTCGTCAATTGATTAGCTATCGTTCCTGCCGTATTACGCTTCAGTGACAGTTAATAGTGACGGATAAGGTTAGAATAGATACGGACCATTTGCGAGAATGAAAGCGGAATTTCGCCTAATGAGCTCACAAAACTGATTTTTGCTAAGGTACGAATATCTTATCAAGGCGAGTTGCCGCCCCTTATTCTTCCCTTCATT
>JAVFBY010280203.1:0-10407 GCA_034781015.1 Tonicella lineata
TAATTTATCACTTAAATGACCCATCGTTACCTAAAATATATAATGGAATGTTTCCCGTCGTTGCAATTTGTCGCTTAGCGACATCACTTTACCCTGTTATCGTAGACTGTACAACAACAACACATACTATAACCAACTGCTGTATTTTGTGGTGAAAGCCACAAAATACGAACTTAAACTTTGATTTTAAAGAAAAATAGGAAATCAAAACTTTCCGTTTATGGGAAAAATATAGAAAGTTTATAACTTTTTCTGTCTGGAAAAATACAGAAACTCGCCGATTTTCCTTTTATAAATAGTTTTAGTCTCTTGAGCCGGTCGTGGGCCTTTAAGATTAATCATTTCTCTGAGACTGTATCTAAACATGAGGTAATTCTTGAAGAAGTTTACCTATGTCTGATATTTCATTTGACGAAAGTGGTCAATCATCACACACAGTCACCAAGTTAAAAACAACTTTGGGGATTCGTAAATCTATCCTAGGGAAATAATTTACCTTTAAAGCCGCTTTTGTGACACGAAAGGCATTCGAAAACGACGCGCGCGCCCCGGAGTAGAGACGCATGTGACGTTATTGAAATGTGTCAGTTTCGAATGGTGTTCGCGTCATAAGCCGTCTTTAATGGCCAAATTATCTCCCTTTGCAAACATTCAAGAGTCTCCCAAAATCCTGACGATGGTTTGATGAATAACGAGAAGCGTTGAGTCAAAATTAATTCGTTATCTTTAAGTCAGAGTTGTTACCCAAAGGTTACTTGCGTTTTTTTTATCGTGCTTTCAGAATTTGTCTAATATGTTAACATGGCGTTTCGTAACGTTATGAAATATTGTACTTTATCATTTATATACAAGTTATGTATCATGGTTTTCTTCACACATACAATATGTACAAGTGATAAATAACTGCAGTGTAATAACACTTTTGCTAGTAGGCCTACATTCTTGAGTGCACCGACCTTTTGGTCATAATGAATTTGTGTCACATACATTAGTTTCTATTATGACGTTTTATATGAACGCGTATTATTTCATGACGCAACACAGTATGTGACATCAGTAGACGTCATCTTTCAAATAACGGCCTTCTTTTGACGTCAAGTTTTGAATAATTTCCGAGTGTCCTGAATCCGTCTGATTTTAAATGTCATGGGAAAAATGGAAAAAA
This sequence comes from Tonicella lineata, assembly GCA_034781015.1. Taxonomy (NCBI): domain Eukaryota; kingdom Metazoa; phylum Mollusca; class Polyplacophora; order Chitonida; family Mopaliidae; genus Tonicella; species Tonicella lineata. The sequence continues at coordinate 1,166 of JAVFBY010280203.1, forward strand.
AGACCGCTATGATTTACGAATTTATCGACGATATATATAATGAAAAGAATATCACACCGTGAAGTTTGAACCTAATCAATGGTGGAAGCGATAACTCACTCAACGCTTCGCCTCTGGCGAGTTATCACTTTCTACAATTACTGGTATTTATGGCCTCTACACTTCACGTGTAATATTATCTATATAATAATTGTTTAAATAGTACTATATCTTTTCGTATTCCTTTACAAGGTTACAAAATCTGACAAAGCCAAATATTACCTCAGAATATATATGTGATTTAATCTATACAGTGACGCAAAAACATATACAGTGAAGCAAAATTATTATCATCAAACTTTTCAAAACGTAACTTATCTAATTCGTCGATGCTTTCTTTCCAGTGCGTAGACCGTGTTTGCCGAGTGAGTTTGAATGTTTGAATAAACAATGCATCATCAAAAACGTGGTTTGTTATAAAGGCCGGAACAGTTCCAAAATCGGATGTATGGATGGCTCTCATCTCCACAACTGTTGTAAGATTTGATAATTATTAACACCTGTTTAGATATGTCTCCAAAGGCAAATAGCTGGCATGCCAAAAGAAAAATACTGATATTTTGGGGCCGGAACGGGTTCCTAACACTTACTAATCTTCTTGCTCTTGTTGTTCTTGTTGTTCTTGTTCTTGTTGTTGGGGTGACGCTCTATTTTATTTCTTATTCGATTACCTTGAAACTTGAAATGATTATTCCTTGCAGTGTTACGCATGGATTGACTGTGTTCGAATTTGAATAAATTGCGTAGATTGTAGTGGGGGAGGGCTTGAGATGAAATAACATGGGACTTCGGATCCTTGGCGTTTTTCAGAACACGAATATTTCCTTTGCAATACAGGGTCGAGTTTGAGGAAGATGAGTGTTCTTTAACAGTGTATTCTAATCATAAGAAAACTAGTTAATTTTCTCAAACTGATCGCTTATGATTGTTGGCTTTTTAACTTCAAATGACTTAGGTTCATATCTAACTAAACGATTGACTTATCTAGGCAAGCACTAGGACGTCGGTAAGCTCACGTTACATTTCCCCTATATAGCGGATTAAATTTGTTTTAACAGAAACTTATGCCATCTGGGTTGTTTAAACGCGACTTGTCAAGTGAATTGAGTCAGTATAAATGTATTGTTTGACTGGTATTAATGTAAGAACAACAGTAGAGAGATGAGTGTGATACGTAGGCCTACGTTACAAAATTGTGTATTTGAAAACTGTTTTTTAATAATAGTGTGTTGTTTGCTTCGTTTGCAGACGACTGGTCATGTGATGTGGGTCAATTTAAATGTCGGAATAGTTATTGTATAGATGCGGAACAGGAGTGTGACACATTTCCGGATTGTGTCATGTCGTATTGGGACGAACTAAAATGTCGTGAGTATTTTTCATTACATTTGTGTCATATGAAGCGTTTGTTAAAAAGGTAGAAGGAAAATATGATTGCTTACCCCAGATCTCCGAAACCAATTCTAAACTTACCTAGCATGAGAAACACAAGACTCAGAAATTGCACTGACCGACAATGGCATTAACTCGATTTGAAATTAAAGTTAATGGATAGCAAATAAAATAACAGAGTTCTCTCTCACTTTAGCGGTGTTTTGTCCCAGAAGTATGTCTTTCTTGTACATCTATATGTATTTTCGATGGAAACGTTTTGAAGCTACCTCTGGTAAAAATAAATATATCGGCATCAATGACTTCTTGTTTTTACCTATAATTTTGAATTGAAGTTAATTGTTCAATTAATTGTCTTATTTTTTCTTTCTTTCAGCGTTCGCATGTCCTTCCCCCGGTAATGAGTGCATTTGCGAGGATGTTGAATTGAACTGTGAAGGCCAGGGGTTACATCGACTACCAAAGAGCATAGAACAAAGCTACTCAAAATAGTAAGATGATATAAGATTATTTCAAGCCATATTAAACATACCAAGCAGAATACGTTCAACACGACGCGACTTGACGGGTAGTTGAATGCGTGTGACATGCAGTCGAATCCAGTGTCGCAACAAATTGGACATGTTCAATCGTAGATAATTAAATTCCAGTGTGTTCCACGTAGAATGCAGTTATCTGATTGGCTGATGGAGACTGAATTTTTACGTCAATTCTTGAATGAACCTAAACAATGTTTAAGCCACGCCTATTTACCGGACTACTTGCATCTAAAAATAGCAGCATGCATGACTGTCACTATAGGCAAGGGTCAAAGTTGCCATATTAACCTTTATTTTTATTATGTTTCTAGCTGTAAGATAAATTGATCGACATCGCCAATTAACTTTAGGAAAGAAATGTCGGTAATATGTAGAGTATTTTTGGTCCGTGTGACTCTTGTTAGTTCAATTTTTGAGCAATATTAATGCGTTCACTAACCTCCGAGGCTTCGTTTGCGGACACAGAAAGTGCCGAGTGATGGGCCTGCGTAACTCGCCACAGTAGTTGCACGAAGCAAAATTGAAAGCACCGACGTGCTGCAGATCATGTCTTTTGATTTTCGTTTCTGGAAAGAGGGGAAGACAAAATTGAAAGGCAAGAATTGAACGACCAATTTTCAATTTTCGGACTTGTGTTTCACGGACCAATTTACCGTACTGTGAATATACTGTATCTGACGCAGTAAGGTGACATAATTCTGATATCGTGAGCCAACGTGACTGAGCTCGTCTTACGCTGACAACGACACACGTGAATGTAAACAATAGCTCCTATACAGCCTCAGAAAAAATATGTACTTCTGTAGCGGGTTTGTCCTACTTTGATCGGCTAAATGTACATGTATAATTGCTGGAAAATTTGCAAGGCATTGAACCATGTATCGTTTTCTTAAAGATTGTGAACACATTTATTGTTCATTTCGCGACCATCTTAACGATTGGTCACGCTGCTAAATAATACGCTATATGCCAAAGTTGACGTCATATGTTTTCCTCGCGTTTTGACAGCCGTAGAGCTTTTCTTCACGTGGAACAAATGCTGTGACAGCTCATTTTAAAGATGAGCGCCTGTTAATTTACGAAATATTGAAGCTAAAAACTAGTTCAGTATAAATACAGAAAAATACTTGAACTTTTCCGGTACTATCCCGATTTATTGTAAGAATTGACTGCATTTGTTTTCACATCGAAGTATGAAAGCAAAAACCCAAGTGCACACTTTTGTAAGAACCGCTATCATCGGCGTATTACAATTTTGTGACTTCGTTGAAGACCATGTCACACCAAACCGACTTCGTCCGACCCGACGCGACTGGACAGTCGTGTCCAGTCGTGGGCAGTCGAATGACGTCGCTGGGGTTCATGCCCCACTGCGCTGACTGCGGTCAACGACGTCATAAGATTGCTATACTTCTCATCACTTCGTTCGATGACGATCAACTTGTTGCGACTTGTCCCGATTGGATTCGACGGCATGCCAGACTAAAGGCCGGCGCACACCTACGCGAATCAAGCATGCCTGATTACTCCCGACTCGATCGCTTGCGACAGAATCGGGAGGTTTTGATTACCGCACACCTAGCCGACACCAGCCGATTCTGTCGTAAGCGACTGAATCGTGAAGGTGTGCGCCGGCCTTAACACGACTGCATTCAACTACTCGTCCAGTTGCGTCGCGTCGGACGTAGTCGGTTTGGTGTGGCATGGGCTTAAAACGACGCAGTATGAAATTTCTCCCGGCGACGTCAGTCGACTGACCACAACCAGACAAGACAGTGCTGTCTAGTTGCGTTGTCAGATACAATCGGCCTTGTGTATCATGGGCTTAAGGGATAGCTTATTGATAATTGACCCTAACCAATAATCGACAATTAGAATTAGTAAGTATAAATTGACACTAAAGGCGATATTCTTTTTAATTTCCCTAATTTAGTTCACTGTCATCTTCACTAAAACAGGTAGCAATTGCCTGGCCAGATGGTTTATTATTAGTGTTTAATTACCGTTTCAATTGAAAGTTTATCAAACGAATTTTCTTCACCTGTCATAATGTTTAGATAGCATATATGATTCAGATCCAGCGGGCAAGCAATTTATTTATATCACTTTGTTAAGGTCTTGCTGGACCCCTTGGGCTTTTTTTCTCCTTAAAATAATAGTATATAGTTTTCAAACTCTATGCTGGCGAAAAAATGATATTGAAATTCTAATTAGAAATAGTTCAATTACAGATTACAATTTAGTTTTCTTATGAGTTTATTGTGGCTGTTGAACAGGTGTTAAGGATTAAAAGGATTATCTGGCGTTAATGCTCCCCCGCTGACGAACTGATTAACAATAGCCCTTAAGGACTCTTTACCGTAAAAAATGCGAACCTTATCTTTTCGTGGCTTTTGCGGTTATTTCCAAAGGATGATTATATTAACAACACATATATTATGATTCGATTTATTCTAAAATGCCATAAATAAGCAAAAACGTCAAATAATTAAAAAAAAAATGAACCTTTGTTTATAACTCTTATTTTTCTTAGATGGTTGGAGATTTTTTCTAAAAAATTCATGTTTTTGTAGACAAGTATTTTAACTAAAATACTTTCATAGGGTTTTTCCAAATTCAAGCTAGTTTTTGCACAATTGATAAAAATATGATAAAAATGATAATCTGTCTTAAAAAAATATTTGCCTAATTTCTTCAAAACGAAAACGAATATAAAAAAAACCGTGTGACAGTTTTTTTTAGATAATTAATGGCTTAAAGATTGCATGTGGCAAATTTCAAAGACTTAGTCCAAACAGTTTATTAGAAATAAACGATTTAAATCTTAAAAATCAATAAAAATGAAAGCGGAGAAAACAGCGAAAACGTGAATAGGCCTTTTGCTAATTGGTTTCTGCTAATAGCCAGCAAGTAGTCCGTTCAGGTGGGATAATCACGTTAATCCCTTCCGCCTACCGATAAACATAATCTTTGAGACATGCATTTTACAATTTAAATCAAAGAAAAAAACATTATAAAATACTTTATTTCTTTTTCAAAATTGTTGCATTATCAAGATTATGAAAAGAAGATTTCAGAAAGGTAACAAAATAAATTTTTATCGGATTTTAAAGTGTCCGATATATGTCAGAAGTTATTAAATGGATATACTAGAGTGGAATCTGCCACTACGCGACTTCATGAGAAATTTGGTGATTATCCAGTCTGCAAGGATAAATTTGTCAAGCCAAAAGCCTATGGTCCATTCCGGTTGTGACGCTGTTCCTTAATTTTGGAGGACCCGGTTACTTTTATCAAGAACCACTGAGATAAACAATCAAAAATCTGTAATTTATCACACTGTTTATCTTGGCGACCAAAGGTAATGCATTTTTAACACAGATTCACTTTCTTCATGTCATATTTCTTATATATTTTTCATTTTGTAAATCAAGAATATTGGAAACACAAATGACGCTTGTATTAGTACACCGATCGCAGCAGACGAAATGAGTTCGTTGCAACAACAACACATGCTTAAAAGTTTTAACTCTTTAATCACAGATGATAACATCGCATAGTTTTTAGTGGTTGAGCAATTAGTCTAAATATGATAACTTTTGAGACTGGCTTTTTGTTATGCCCAATATCAGGCAATTTGTGTTTGCATGTGGGAATTATTTCACAGCCGCATAACCCATGCAAGATGAAATACCATAAGCATGGCCCAGTTAACTGGACCGTGTATAACATACATATAGCTAATAAGCGTGACAGGCAAAATCCATGTATCTCCGCATCATACGGGCCATGTGGAGTAATAACTTTGAACTTACTGCCTTTCCCCAGGTTGATTGTCCCATCTCTTTATTTCAGTATGTACATGTAGTTTGGAACTCAGCCAAATTTTTTAGAACTGTTTTATGTATTAAAAACTTGCTCCGGCACAAATTTAAAATAAATCTTTGGAATTGGACCACCATCTTGCTACTTTTTGCGTCTTTACTGAGCGAGTTTTCACATAAATGTCTCAGAAAGTTCATTTTTACCAAACAAAAGTGTAAAATACTAAATTGGACAAGTAAATGCTGATAACTGAAAAAAATTGAAATTAAACATTTTTATTCAGCACTGCTCTGTATCCTTATATACTGATACAAAGTAGACTAATAATGATGCATAACTCTGCATCTAGACCAGGTATATGCTTTGCTACCAGTTTCAGCTGTCAAGCCTTTTTTATGGTGTTTGTTCGCCAATCTGTCTGTCCATCTATATTCTTCATGGATGGACAGCTACTAGGGATGCTGTGACATGCCCTTGACAATCCTTGCCATTCCTTTTCTAGGGATGGTCGCTGCCCTTTAAAAAGCTTGCGCCCCTTTTGCAATATTAATCATTCTCTCATGTTGGTACAAACCTTTTTCTACAAAAGAGCTCCAGTAATGCATTCTCCATTATTCGGCAAGTTTCTGATTTCTTCGTTTGAGTGTCAGAAAAAAGTCAGAATGCCAAGAAGGGACTGGTTAAAAAAAAAACAGATTGATACAGACAGATAACAAAACCTAAATTGTTTAGATCTTTTTTTTTAGGTTATGATAATTAAAACAAAAAAGTTGGGTGCACCAGAACACCTAATTATATAAAATAGGTGCTTGAGAAAGAAAATGGGTGCACAGCTGGAGTATTTGGATGCACAAAGAAAAATCTGGGTGCACTGGTGCACCTGTGCACCCACTATTTCGAACCCTGGGTTGTCAAACTGTGTTGACAAAGGTTGTATCGAAATGTTCAAAAAAATAATAAAATTCTGACGTAGAATTTAAAAGCCAAGTCAGCAATCGCATGAAAGTAATTTCAACTGCAGAAAATCTCCCAAAACAAAGATCTAAAATTTTGATATTGAAATTCAGACACTTTCACAATCGAAATCCAAATATGCCAGGGCTTAAAAATAAAACTGTGGGTAAATAACAGGGGTAAACGCTGTGCCCAAAACAGATAAGGCAAAGCCCAAATTTGGTGACCCGATATTAAAAGAACATTTCAAGAATAATATCCACTTACAAGCAAAAAAACAAAAACTTTACCCTCACAGCTTTAATATCAAACATATCACTTATTGAAATAAACTCATTGACCCAAAATATGTTTTACTAATGGGCATAGGCCTATCAGATACATTCATATTTGCTTGTTTAAATAAAACTTAAAACGAACGTAAAAAAGTATGTTTTCAAAAATGATATTCCTCCCAAATAGATCAAAATATGAAAAAGATATTCCGGTGTCAAAAGAGTTAAACTCGTTTTTCTTTAAGATGTTTTTGGTTAACTATATTTCCTGGCTTTAAGAAGAAATAGGCTGTCGATACAAAAAAAAATTCACACAATACCTTCCAGTATATTTGCTTATTAATAAAAAAAACACAGTCTAAAAATAAAGCACCTTTTCTGTACATTTTGTGCTCTAAAATATCTCAGAATGCACCCAGAACCCCTCCACCTCAGCCTGTTGTGCCCTGTCGATAACTTGGCACCATGCCTCTGTCAAACCTAGCTAGGAGCCTGCATGATAATAAAAACAACTTATATATCAGTTTAAATTTCAATGTTGTCTAGAAATAAACCAGATGTTGTCTATGTCTGTGTATTGGAACATCTATCATTTTAATTTCATCCATAAAATAATAAAAAATGATTATCAGTGATTGTTATTTTATGGTTGAAATTAAAATGGTGCATGTTTTAATTTATAAGCTTTCTAAAGAAAGTGATCTTGAGAATTTTGTACAAATAGCCTTATAGTCTTACAAAAAAATTGCAAAGTCACTGTATGAGGTCATGTAGCCTATAGGGAAAAATTTACTGTGTCATTGGTGTTTCTCTTCTATAAGCCTGCTGCTTGGCATGACACCTTATTCAAATTTGGTGATTATGTTGATGTAGTGAAATGCTTGGACCATGCCGGTCAGGGTTGTAGTTTTTCCCGGGTAAAACATGTTTAGCACAGGGCAGTGGGAAAAACCTGTGATTAACTGGTAATAACCGAGAAAAACTGGGATTTTCTGGTACAAACTGAGAAGAACTATCTATATGTTATTACACATCTATAAACATATTAATTAAGTCTCTTATACACAATATAAAGCAGTATTTTTATTTAAGCAGTTCAGTCAGAGCAGTTGTTGACCAATCAAAAAGTCAGTGACTGAAAATATTATTATGTTTAATTATTTTCTTGACATTTTTTAACTGTTCAAAGGATTTATCCTCGAAGTTGATACACACTTCAGTCATGCTTACAGTACTGTAGGCCCTACCTGGCTGGCATATACAGTATCTTTGCATAAGTCTTTATAGTGGCTGCCAATATTGATAAATAAAAAAATCCTGAAAAAATAGCACCTACAAGTATCCTTACTGTAACAAATGTTGAACCAAATGATATAAAAACTATAATTTTCTGCATATAAAGGGTTATTTAGGGAAGAAAGAAAACTTTGTCAAAGGACTAAAGGTGTCATTTAAAATTTTTGTGTATTTTGATTTCTAACAAAAAAAATTAATAAAAATTGAGACTTTTAAAAAGCCACCCTCCTAAAGATGGACTCCTCAATGTGTAATATATTAAAATAACGTGTCACTATTAAAAACTATGTGTAACTGTAGCCTGTATTTTGTCCCCCAAAAAATGATGGCCAATTTAAAAAGTTAGCTCCTGGAGTGAAATAATCCAAGCTGTCCACATGACATTTTGATGGTTGTAAATCTAAGCTACATCATTCAGCAGTTCAGTCTACTATTACACATCAGACAACATTTAATATTCTTTAATACACAACTAATTTGCATTCTAAGTCTTTCTTAGAACGATTTGTCTGGATATTGTTTCATTCCTGGCCAGAAAACTTAACACATTTTGTGGTACAACTACATGTATGAACTGTATACTAGATGTAACACTGGATGTCAAGACATTTTTACATATATGCCATTTTTAAGGACTCCTATAGGGCCAAGTACTGCACATTAAAATCACATCTAAGATGGTAAACAATACATTTTGCACATTGTACTGACATGTCACCCATGCCTCTCAGCCCATAGCTAAGAGGATTATTTTCAGTGTTGCTTTGTTTCTTTATCTTCGGCTAGTCTGAGGGCATGGATATTACATAGTCCAATTTTCTACCTGGTTACTCCAAGGCTATAAAATATATACCTTACTATAGACACCAACATAGACTCGAATAAGTGAGCTGTTCCCATCTGTGTCTGGTAGCTCAGTTGG
>JAVFBY010280314.1:0-10245 GCA_034781015.1 Tonicella lineata
CTATAGTTTGTGCCTTTATCTCTCCATTTAAATAAACAAGCAATACAAAAAATACTAACTTCAGTTTCTTTTAGTATATAATTCATTGATATAAACAAAGTTTATATGCAACTATGAGTTTAAATTATAAAGTTATGATGGGATGTTCTTCAGTGGGAGTGCTTGAACTCCATTGGGATATGCCGTTCTCCGAATGGCTCTTGTTTACAAATTTTATTGCCAAAAAAAAGTTTATCATTTTGGGCAGTGTTTTTTTCTGATTGTCTTTTGTTAAAGCTACTTCAGACAAAATGATATTTAGTCACAACTTAACGGAAATCAAAAATTAAACTTGCAAAACATTTGCAGAAAATTAGGGTAAACCCTAATGTAAACCCTCGATACTACAAATAATTTTGTCTAAATGGGCCTTTAAAAAGTGTATTGCTAATTTTTACAAGACCCTCATTCAGTAGTGGTATTTATGTCGGTTGCAACCACCTTGACACCTTGGGCTAGCAGGGCGAACACTATATATACCGACCGAGCTACAAAAGCTGTTGATAGAGTAGCCCAACAGTTGCTTGACAACAAGTCGCTATTATAAAAGTGTTGGCCATGCTAGCCAAACTTATTAGGTTCAAACCCTGGTGGAGGCATGTAAAATTTTATTTCTCAACATTTATAAAATATATGTAGTGAGCTGTGATTGAGCGTTAAAATAAAGGTCTTGCCTGCAATAAAGTTTATGTCCACATACATGTACTGGGCACTGCTACCTGTATTCATTCATGCAATTAAGTTTTTATGTCAAATTGTGTGAAGTGCATAATCAGGACTTAAATATTGGATATTACGTCACTTAGCACAGCCTATATTTAAATAAATAGGTCACTGGATCTGTAACACTGAGATATAGGCCTATAGTACAGCCACATGACCTAAAACGTCCCAGTGCACACAATGGCAGCTGCCAACAAGGCGAAAGACGAAAATCGTTTCCTTATTCACAGATTTATTAAATATGAATAATTGATACATCAGAATATTTGAGTATTTTAAAGGGTAACTTGTCAACTGACATTTGGGTTATTGCAGCCAGAACGATTCTTTTAAATAGTTCATGAGAACAACCGTATCTAACTGATTAAAGTTATGTTACATGTTACCGTAAGTAACTCAGAGACCGCAGGCGAATTGAATTTTGAACAATATGTGAATTTGTTTTTCTTTGTATTTAATTTTTGTTATTTTAATTTCGAGACAAGTCTTTGATAAGTTAAGTTGACTATTGATTGCAGGGTAAATCTGAGTTCATTGGGCGATCATTAACAAAACCTGTTGTCAAAATGAGCAATGAACATTATGCATCACCAAAGTTCCCACCTCGCTTGGAATGGTGGGATATTTTCAGAGGACAGGACAAGGCCGGGGAATTACTGGCTTGTTTTGAACTTCTACAGGTATGAAACTTTATCCAGTTTATTTTCTATTTATTTTTTTTACATTTTTCTAATGTTTTTTTTTTTTAATATGTACTTCTCAATAGTGTAGCCCTAACATTTCTTGAAACTGTTTAAAGTCAGTCTTATAGTACAGTAACACCTGAATGTTGCAATATAAATAAAAGTGTATGTGATCTCATTAAATACATGGTTCCTGCTGTTAAAGTTAAATTGGAATATGTACACTTATCCAAAATCTGTAAGAGCTCACTTGGTTTCCTCCACACTGATTTTTAAGTAAAGCATGCTACAGATATCTAAGAGAATGGTTGGATTTACATGTAGCTTCCGTTGATCTCTGATCTATTATAAGAGGCTTCAGGAAGCTGAACTATTGTAGCATGATGTTTTGTGTCATGTTATTGTCCTGTGTTTTATAGTTTTTTGTCGGCAAGGTCAAGTGCTGGTTATACCCTTGACAAGTGCTGGCACCCTGTTATATCATTCTAACCCCTTCTCGGAAGTGATTTGCCTCCCCCTGGATTGCTACTGCCCTTCTGTGGTGGAGGTTCACAGGTAGATAGTACAACCCTTAGGCGTGTCCAGAAGGCTGAGTGCTCAAGATAACCAGCATACAGAACAGCTGACTTCTAGCTATACATCATACACGGATGTTGGCAGGCTCATGGCAGGATCTTGATTCATCCCTCTGGCCATCATCCTACCAACATCCATGAAGAATGGTAGGAGGGTCTTGCCAACATGCTTGTTTGATGTTAGAAGTTGGCTGTACTGTATGAACAACTATGTCAGGCATGCATATTTTTGCGTCCTCGCCTGACCAAGAGATCAAGTACTATCTGGAAGTGTGCTGCAATTGTTTAACAAAGGGGAGACAAATCACTTTTGGGAAAGGGCTATAATCACTGAAATAACCTAAAGAACATGTACAGCATAAAACCCCTTTGAAACAAAAATCTAAATGTCAGAAATGACTTAATAAACCCTAAGTTAGTTTAACAAAAGACTACCTTGATATATTTTGATAAAATGTGTGACTGAAAAAGGATTTTACAAATTTTTAAAAAATCAGTTGATTAAAACAAATCACCATTGCCATCAAATACATGTCATGTAGTTCAGTTCCAATCATCAACTCAGCTATTACTAACTTTTTTGTTAGGTTGGTCAATTTAATTGTAAAGATCCTATTTTTTGAGAGCAGTCTTGTTTTTTTACAAACCTGCAACGTCTTTTCACAAGTTTTTATTCAAAGTAATTATTCATTTGTGTTTGGTCAACTTTTACTACCTTTGTCAAGTTTTATAATGTCTGTTTTTGTTTGTGTTATATGTATATGTAGTATAGCTCAGTCAGTAAAGTGTTGGCCCTGTTAGCCAAAGGTCCCTGGTTCAATCCCCGGTGGAGGCATGTCAAATCTTCTTTCTTCGCATTTATAAAAAAATATAGTATGTACATGTTGGGCATTTCTACTCTGTCATGTTTGTCGCTATTCGTGTAGGAAGTGACCATTGGAGTTGCTGTCAACATCTTGACAACACAAATTGACTGATCACCATGACAACTACTTAACTACACTTACGTAGATAAGGGTAATCATCATCATTGTCACAAGTGCCAGTAATCTAACTAGTGTTGTTGTTGTTGTTACCCCAGTTCCCCTTTGACGAAAGAGAATTACGGATTGCTTTTCGAACTCCACCCCATTTGAGGACCCGAAAGTTGCTGGTACAGCCCTAGTATATAAGTCACTTTGATCTGTTTATGTTGTTTCACAGATCCACATTTAGTAGTATAATAAGCCCAACACATTTGGAGAGAAAAACCCACTTTTTTACTGATTGAAACACAAGAATTTTCATATTGGCTGACCAAGCATCTTTCTTCTAGTGTGTCACATGGCTTGCACATTAGAATCTTTCTTGATTTGACCTTTGTATCTTGTTTTTGACTACACTATTTAATCTAAGAATTTTCTGATAATTGTGTTTTGTTTTTCGTAAAAAAAATTTTGCTTAGTTTTGCTATCAAGTCTTATTTTGCTGGTACGTGCATGTCGATTTAATTAGCACAGTATGCTATTTTAATAATATTCCAACACACATTTGTCTGAACTGCTATTACATAAAGTTATGGATTGACTTCATGTTTTCATCACATACTTTAGCCTAGGTTTAAACACTCAACACTGTATGCGATTAGCATTTGTTTATGATAGACTGTTTATGATTGGCCAGTAAATTTGGCAAGACCCAGGAGTGTTTGTGACTTCGTGCTGAGTTAACTAAGGGGCTTTAGGAAGCCAATTTGTGTTAGTGTCATGTTTTGCATTCTCATCTTATCCTGTGTCTTAATTGTTTGTTTCCTTCACCCTTTGGGCTTACACACTCATATGAGAGAAATAAATTGAAGTACTGTGTAAAACTCCAATGAACTAAACAAACATGTACAATTGGCTTAGTATAGACTGGTTGTCTAATAGGCAAATATCCTGAAAGTGCCATGTTAAACAAAAGCGAGTTGATCGTCCCTTTTGACGTAACTGATGACATTTCAATTCTTGTGTCATAAATGTTAGTGTCCCAAGTGATGCAACAGCGATGACCTCACAGTGTAATGATGTCACAGTGTGATGACGTCACAGTGTAATGACGTCACAGTGTGATGACGTCACAGTGTGCTGATGTGATTCAAAATGTAAAGAGCAGATGACCTCACCTAGACAAGGAAATATTATTGCGTCACATCGTTCGTGATATTGGTCTTTTTTATTAAGATCAGGTGGTTAGCTAGAGCTAGCTTCCTGATGCTGTGGTGCTAGCAGAGGTAAGGGGCATCACATTGCGAATATGTTGTGATGTCCTGTTTTTCTTCCTTTCATGAACTGAAGCTTCTTGATATCCGAGCTAAGGCATCAGGGAGTAGATTTTTTTTTGTGGTGTCCTTGTCCTGTCTCATCTTTTATGTTGCCAGTGATGTCTAGGGTGGTTTCTTCCATCCCATTGGTCTTGCACGCCATCATATAGGTGAAATACATAGGCCTATAGGTCACCCCTGAGCATGGCATTAGACGCAAATCAAAGATGAACGCTTCCTTTTCCTTGTATTGTCCGGTCTTGTGGCCAGTGACATCACCACCCATTTAACTGACATACCGTCACAAAACCTTTTAAACAGTCAAGTAGAACCAAAAATGTATTGTGCATGTTTGTATTGTAATGTATGCTAGATAATAATAATATACAATTTTTCAGAATTTGAAATTAAAAAAAAATGTGTTCAATCTTAAAGTTTTAACCTTTGTTGATGTTTTTTTATGTGTTCACATGTCTCAGGAGTAAAGAAGTAAAACTGATAATATTATCTGTTCTTCATTAACAGTTAGCTCCCTTTGGAGACCTTTCCGGAGAAGATTTACCTCCCATGGAGATTCCAGACACTGGACACGATCGCGGCCCAATCATGCCTGTTCCTAAAGGAATTCGACCAATACTCAGCAAACATAGGGTTGAGGTACATGTACATACAAGCCTTCATCCAGAATTATTGAAGTGCTCGTCCAAAAACAACATTTTATCCAAATTTGCCTGTCCATTTCCTATATTCCCCATTTTAATTTTTTTTTTGTGCCTGTCCAAACTTGATTTGTGACCATCCAAAAGCAGGTGGACGGGTCACTGAATTAACCCCTGTGTGCATGTCTAGGATTTTCAAACTGAATTCAGGTCTCTCAATGAAAGGAGAGTGACCACTTGCACTTACCTAAAACTCCTCTTAACTCGTGACGGTGTAATTCTAAATGTAGGAGAGTGGTGGATCACTCCCCAATATTTTATTTGAGAGCCCTGGCCCTGGAATTATCATTATAGATACAATACCCCATCCTAGATTTTCTACCTACAATTGGCTAAAATGTGTTAAATGATCAATAAAGCTAATTAGGCCACTTCACATGGCCAACATCCAAACCAGCTAAAGGTTAAACCAGATAAAAAATCTTAACTGGTTTTAGACTGTCTGTACTAGCTATAAACCCGCTCAGAATTGTGACCATTCACACAAGCAAACTTAAGGGGTATAATGTTGGCAAAGCTATTCAAGGGCAGTTAAATTGATTTCAACATGGAAACCAACTCAACGCCACATGTAAAGTGGGTGAAGTTAAACTGGCTTAACAACACCTGATGTGCAATAACAAGTCCAAACTTAAACCAGCTTTAAGCCATTTGGCACTTAAACCGGATTTAATGTTGATGTGTGTAAATATGCCTTTTCTAAAATGTTTGCCAGATTTTAAAAACTGTCTTATTCTTTAATATAAGAATCAACATAGAAAATAGTAATTTATTATGTATCTGTTGTAGCACATCAATTATAAGCTTCACACACCATTGTATATACCAACAAAACTATACATGGGAATGAAATAATTTAAAAAATAATTCTGTTGTTTAGAAAGTAACGATTGACAGTTTTTTGTCCATATTTTGGGATAACATTGTCGTAGAATAGCCCTGAGCCTGGAATTAAACCTCGTCAAAAAAAACAAACAAACTTTAAAGGAATTCGACAACAACTTCTGATCTTCAAAGACCAACTTAATTGCCTTGCCTTAATGTAGCAATAATTTTTAATATTCCACTTGCCGGTGGTTGAGTGAGAGCTTCCTGATGCCCTTGTGCTCCCGGGATTAAGGGGCATCAGGAAGTAGATTTGTTTGCGGTGCCGAAGGCTCAAGTGAGCTTATCCCATTTAAATCCGTCCGTCGTCGTTAGTCGTTCGGCGGCGGCGTAAACTTTTCACATTTTCGACTTCTTCTCAAGAACTACTGGGCCAAATTTGATCAAACTTGGTACAAATAATCAGTATCAGGAAGGGGATTCAGATTTGTTCGTATCGATTCTTCGGGCCCCTTATTGGGGTTACACGGGGTCAAGAAAGTTCAAATTATGGTCAATCTAAAAATCTTCTTCTCTTGGGTTAAGGGGCATCAGGAAGTAGATTTTTTTGTGGTGTCATTTTGTGCTCCTTTTTATTTCATTTTTTGTCTCGTCTTTCATGTTGCCACTGATTGATATCAAGGGTGGTTTTCTTCACCCATTGGGCTGGCACACCATCATAAAGGTGAAATACCCCTGAACACGATGTTAAACTCCAATCATTCAATTTTAATTTCAATACTTTAATTTGTTTACCTTGCAGGTATTATTTTGGGGTGTTCGAGATTTGAAGCGTGTTCAGTTAACAACGGTTGATCAGCCTCGTGTTGACATAGAGTGTGCTGGCCAGGTCCTCCAATCTGTCATCATCCACAACTATAAGAAAAACCCTAATTTCTCAATCCCTGTGAAATACTTTGATGTGGTTAGTAAAAACCTGGAATTTGTACCTGAAATGTTTGGGAATCTTTTTTGGTAACAAGCATGGTATTTATGAGTACAGGGATTTCCTTGTCTTTTAGAGTAGGAGGATACCACTGAAAAGTAGACGGCTACCATCAGAACAAAGTAACACACAATATGCTGCCACAAAACATTCAAAGTAAAAAGTAGGTGGTGACCTATGCCATTTTTTCCCTGAGTAGACTGCTGCCAGTCGCCGGTAGCCGCTTACTAAGGAAACCCCTGGAGTATTTTAATACGTGCGATATTTTCATTGATATCATAACAAAATATATTTTAAAAGTTGTTGCCTTCAAACAAAGGTGTCATTGCCGCCAAAGTGACCTAAGAACTCTTTTGCAAAAAAGGCAAAAACTGTATGTTAGTGTTAAAGAGGCTGAGCTATGTATAGTTCAGTGGTCATGTGCATTTTCAGGGCTTCATAAACGTCAAAATGTTTATCACCCTTCTTGAAATATTGAGTATTTTTTGGCTCCAATTTGAGTTCTTGTTTAGGTTTTATCAGCCAATCTTTGGGAATACAGTTTTTATGTATTCAGTTTATGTAAAAATGTTGAGTATTGTCTCAGAAAATGCCCTATATTGAGTTTTTGACAGTCCCTTTTAAGTTTTTCATAATTTGTTATCGCCTGTTACCGGCTATAAAAACCGATGTCTATGAAGCCCTGATTTTCCTATGGCAACTCACCCAGACAATTGCAGCTTTGTGGTTAGCCGATTGGTCGAGTGGCATACACCTCCAGCAAAATGTCTGCCCCCATAGTATTTTTACGTTGTAATGGACTAGCTAACTTTCAACAAGGAGTAGGCCTAGTCATTGTAAAAAAAAATCGCAAAAATAAAAAGTTAGCATTATTTGATAGCTAAGTTCACGTTCTATTTAATTTGCATCTGCGTTAATTAAGTTACCCATCCCTTTAATATAGGGGCCCGTGGCTTGGTGGTTAGAGTGTCTGACTGGCGTGACTACCATTCCTCCTTCGATGTACGGCACGAGTTTGATCCCCTCAGTGGACTTGCTTAGGTACAGAGGGAGTCACATAGGTGACTTCGGCTATAGCAAGGGTGGTTTTTCCGTGGTTTCCTTCCCGGTTTTCCACCATATCAAGTAAGATTGTCTACAAGGGCTTAGCCAGAGGGGTGTCCACCCGTCCTTTGGACACCCTGAATTGAACAGTTGCCTCATTTGGACACCATGTTTTAAGAAACTTTAACATGCAGGAGATAGGGAATTGTGAAAACTGGACATCCAGTAACATAAAAAAGTGAAGGAAAATTTTTGATTTCTGGCTAAACCCCTGATTGCCTAAGAAGTGGAGAATCCGTCGTCATAAAGGTGATTGAAATACCCCCGAGTACGATGTTAAACACAAATCAAACAAACAAATATATTACTTTTTCATCTGATAAAGGTGGTTTTTCTGAAGTCCATCTGCATGTAGCAGTTCAAAGGAAAATTATCCAATATATTCTTTTACTTCTCTCAATGGGAGATGTCGAGGTTAAAAATACAGCTTTTTCGGTAGTTGTTTTAATTGAGGCTTAGTTTAGTTTATCTCATCTGATAAAGGTGCAAAATGTAATTACCATCGATTGTTTTTTCTAAAGTTTTTCTATAGCAGTTTAAAGGAAAATTATCCAATATATTTCTTTTTTTTCTCAATGGAAGATGTCGAGATTAAAAATACAGCCGTTTCGGTAGCGTTCTACTTGTGGTATCGTCATTCTAATACTTGTGGTATTGTCATTCTAAGTTAGTTTCATACTGGTGCAATATATAAGCACCAGGGTCATTTGGGACTGCTGCCTGTGCATATGTACAGGATAAAGTGGTTGTCGTTGCGATTTCGTGACCCCCAATGTATAGTAGTGCCAATGTTTTCATCCAAGTCTTTTCACACCATTAAAACCAATTGGGGACATGTGGCTTTTAGGATCACTGTACAAGGTCATGTACAGGAACACATTACTGTCATATAGTGTTTCATCACTCTGCTATGTATGACTAGTCATTCTAAGTTAGTTTCATCCATGTCGTTTTTCCATATGATTATATCATGTAGCCAAAGTATTCGGACCCCGTGAGTCCTTTACGGATTCTATTTGAGCAAATGTACATGAAAAAGTTGCTGTTACTTTGTAAAATAGTGCCAATGTCTATTTCTGCATAATTGTATCATGTAGCCAACACATCCGGGCACTGTGGGGCTGCTGTCTGAAAAAATGCACAGGATACAGTTGCTGTCATTTGTGTTTTTTGCGACCCCCAATGTAAAATATTGCCAATGAATAAAGCCATTTGGGCGTGACCTTTAGGGTCACTGTTCAAGGCCATGTATAAGAAAAAGTTTCTGTGAGTGGTGATGCAGTCTAAAGTATTCTCCTGGGAGTAATATCCAACCATTTTATTTGTCCATGTCTCTCTTCGCATGACTAAATGCATTTTTGTCCCCCCTAGTTTGTGTATCCCCCCCCTCCGCTTGTACAGGCTGTGAACTGACAGCAATATTAAATATTTTGTCTCTTTTCACATGATTAAATTATCTGGGCTCCCGGTTTATATCCATTTCAAAAGAAAATTTGCAGACAGCTTGCTTGTCTAGTCTCAATGGCAATTGATGACTGAGAACTTTCAAAATAATTTAAAAACTTTTAAATTAATCAACATTATAAATCCGTTGTAGTGAACTGCCATAATAAAATACAAGAATAACTATTCCA
Source organism: Tonicella lineata (assembly GCA_034781015.1). Classification (NCBI taxonomy): domain Eukaryota; kingdom Metazoa; phylum Mollusca; class Polyplacophora; order Chitonida; family Mopaliidae; genus Tonicella; species Tonicella lineata. The sequence continues at coordinate 9,569 of JAVFBY010280314.1, forward strand.
ACATACAAATAGCAAAACACATCATCACATCAAAAAACACTTAACATACTAAACCATGTTAAAAAAAAAAGAAAGTCCTATGGAATATCAAACTTGACGACTCGTGTAAAGATATTCTGTCGTGTTGAATAATCGAATAGTTTGAAATGGTAACACAAACTTAGTTAACAAACAAAACTAACACTAAGTCAACTAAGTTTCCCTGCATTATTTTCCCAAGATTCTTTACTTGCCAGAGAGCCGTGAATTTTAAAGTTTTACATTGTGTTTAACGAAATGAACAAACATCGAAAATCACTGCATAAAACCACACTCTGATACCAATAATATGTAACGACTTTCTTTATGCATAAAAGTAGTATAGTCACCGCACAATAAGGAACATGCCTAATATGTAATAGCCCCATGTTGTGGCAGATGGGGGCAAAAAGCGACCCTGTTGTAGGCATTGCCAGGTTGTAGGTATGGACACATGTTAAAAGCATAGGCAGATGCGTCACGGGCCATACATTCCTCACGAATTAGTACATGATAAATAGAGCGCGGTCCGCGCACGCGTTGGCCAGTACTAAATTCCTCATCATTCCTCATTCCTCACGGATTAGTACATGATAAATAGAGCGCGGTCCGCGCACGCGTTGGCCAGTACTAAATTCCTCATCATTCCTCATTCCTCA
>JAVFBY010280425.1:0-10405 GCA_034781015.1 Tonicella lineata
TACTTGTATTGACAGTAATCTTGCCGAATGGACATCTTCGGTTATTTCCGGAAGGTTTTCCGTGTCTGCATACACTAGTTGCCAAATAAGGAAGACTGTGAAACTTTGCAATCGCACCTCTGCTTCTGTCCACTCGAAACTTTCACAGCTCGTCTTAAATAAAATAGAGGTAACTAGATAATAATTTAAACAAAATAAAATAATTTATGATTATTTCAACAAGTTTTGTTTTGTATTTGAGAGTATTCATTCTGCTCTTCTGTCCACTCGAGTTGCTGACTCTGAAGACTCTACCGGAAGTACGTTATTCTCAATCTAGAAGATACAAATCGTGTTGGCGTCTGTTCACAGGACTAACTTAATTATCCCAGCGAGGTGCTGCAACAAAGTGACCTTTACCATCTGGAAGCTTAATTATTTCAAGAGGCTCTGTAACAGATTGAAAGGACAAAAGGAAATAACTACCGAATAATCATTACTTTTTTCATGTAGGAGGTGGAATTTCCTAAAGTTCTGCCTTGGTCAAGAGCATGTAGTATCATGTAAAATGTCCATGTGTGACTGGGTTTATCTCGATTTATAAACACACGGACGAAATACATTGTGTACTGACTATGGAGTCAATGGTTCAACTTGCTAACCCAATCAACGTTCTTGTCTTCCAAAGTCGTGTATAGGTCGGATGCGACAAGGTATAAGTGGTTTGTCCTGATGGACAGAAACACTACAAAGTTTCACTAAGTATATATCTTTATTATGTTATATAGTTTTACATTGTTTGTATCCGGCCCTTTATGGGCGTTAGCGTGTTATTAAAGATCCCGCTTCCTGGCACAAACTCTGGGAAGGACAACCGATACCTTTCTCGACGAAGTTGAAGTGCAGCAATAAGCTTTCTGATGTCCCCGAGATAAGATTCCGTCGCATCCGACCTATGTTTGTTTAATTAAATGTAATTTCTCTTCTACACACATTGGAGCAATACAGTTTTAGCACTATATGCACCAAAATATTGAGTCATCTAGATGAAATAATACTGCTTTGAGAGTCTCTGTATAATATCTAAGCAAAGCATTATGATTGCATTTATTGCATTCTATTGGCTGGATAAACTATTTCAAAGGTTTGTGGATACTACATATTTGCAGATATTTATCTCAGTCACTTTTTATACGCCCGATTATGAAAATCGATCGTAGTATGGTATGATCAGCGTCGGTCCGTCCGGCGTGCGGCCGGGCGGCTCAAATCCGTTTCCGGAGCAGAACTCGAAAACTATAGGGCCAATCTTTATGAAACTTGGTAGACACATTTATCATCAGTTGTGCTCTTTGCTATGGCGTGTTCAACTTTTTTATTTTTACTTTATTTATATGGATACAAAGATGGACTTAGGCACAAACAGAAGTCACTAAGAATTTCGTTTCTGGGGCAGAACTCGAAATCTATAAGGCCTATCTTTATGAAACTTGGTACCTACATTCACTATAGGTTGTAGTTGTGCCTTTTGCTAATATGGATTCACCAATATTTGTATGGTTTTCATTTCCATGAATACAAAGCTGCACTTAGCAATAATAAGAAGGGAATTTTGTTTCCGGAGCAGAACTGGAAAACTATATGGCTTATCTTTATGAGACTTTGTGCAAACATCAACTGTAGTTGTGCCTTTTGCTATTATGGATTCCCCAATATTTTGGACGCCTGTCTGTTAGTCCGTCCGTCCGGATGGCTCCAATCTGTTTCCAGAGCAAAACTCGAAAACTGTAGGGCCTATCTTTATGAAATTTGGAAGACACATTCACCATCAGTTGCAGTAGTGTCTTTTGCTATTACAGGTTCACCATTTTACATTTTTGGTTTATTTCTATGGATACAAAGTTGATTTACTCACAAACAGAAGTCCCCATGATTTTCGTTTCCGGAACAGAACTCTAAATCTATAAGGCGTTTCTTTATGAAACTTGGTACACACATTTACCATAGCTTGTGGTTGTGCCTTTTGCTATTGCAGATTCAACAATATATTTTTTCCATGGATAGAAAGTTGGAATTAGCCATAATCAGAAGTGAATTTCGTTTCCAAGCAGATATACAAAACTATAGGCCTAAGACCTATTTTTATGAAACTTGATAGACACATCTACCATCAATCATATGTTGTGCCTTTTGCTGTTATGGATTCACCAGTTTTTCTTATTTTCACAAATTCAGAATTAGCTCTTTATGTGGTTAACATGGTAACCAAATATATTTATAAAAAATATATATGGATACTATGGCATCCAAATCACTGTTTTTGCATACTTCCTTTGAAGAATACCATAGTTTGACATGCATTTGGTTACCATATGTTCATAAATGGCACCCCATAAGGGCGTATGTTGGTTTTTTTATTATGTCGTCCTGTCTTGTTACATTTGGAATTTCAGACGTTTTCTGTCTTATCAGAAATCTTTAATCCACACATTATTGGCCAACGAAATGACAATGACCATGCTACAGTAGACGTGTTCCTTTTTCGAGATTTTAAAGAATATTAGCGTTACTCTACGAAGCATCTTTGTTGCTTTCGAGTTGCCGTTTCTCCCAAAACGTGGACTAAATTTTACTACCAATTGATTTACAATTTAACATAGAAAACCATGTTGGAGGATGTATTTAGTTGTAAGTAAAAGGCAGAAAAAACACAGTAAATCAGACACCTAAATATAGCGCTCTCCGCGAAGATGTAGTTCATTTGAGGTGAATACCAAGATAGATCTTCTATAAGATGGCATATTAGCGCTCTCCGCGAAGATGTAGTTCATTTGAGGTGAATAACAAGATAGATATTCAATACCTCATCTTCGCGAACCAATGTTAATACATCTCTAGAGAAACCATGTGTTCGGATGACGCAATATCTCAGAATATATAAGACTCAACGGAATAGAGAATAATTTAATTCTATATTTTGGAATGCCGTTAGCCTACATAAAATAACAAAAGCTGTCCGATTTAAGGCAATGTGATCCCGACTATTTGCGTTTTCCATGCAGTTAAGCTAAACCAATAGCTTCTAATGTAACACTTGAAAGACAATGGCATGACCTGTGGCTGGCTAAATTGAATGGTTACATCAAGAGGAAATAGAATTGTTTTCTGCCGACACGATATTACATTCGAATCCTTTAATGATCCAGACTGATAAATCTGAATCTGTTGTTTTAATGACTTCTCTCGGGAAAAGTAAACCTAGCACGGGAAGCCCATTTTGATGGGTTATATCATGTGTTGAATAAGATAAATGTATGAGCTCAACATTTTCATATTCATTTTAAAGTTATTTATCAAGGATTCCAAAGAGACATCGGTATCTTTACATAGATTGATGTGTTTAGTTTTATTTGATTTTTGGGGATTACAAAGTGCAATTCGGCAGATAAAAAATGTTATATATACAAAAATAAAAAATAACCGTTGGCAGTATTGTTAAAGGGGATGAATGTGTGATGAGTGTGTGATAGATTCCATAATCCCGTTAGAGCCAATTCGGTAACTCAGGCTGATAACTCAAGTATAGTGGACGTTTCATGCCATATTGTTTCTGTCTCTATCTCATTGGCTATTATTCAATAAATATTTATGATAATCGCCACAAAAACAGTGTTTCTAAATTAATTGACAAAAAAATCTTGTAAAATGATATTAGTGATTATTAATTAAATAATAGTTAATGTTATAGATACAAAAACAGTATGGCATTGAAAGTCCACCATACTTGAGTTATCAACCTGATTGGTGATGCCTATTTTTCGATATGGTCATTATGAGATTGGATTGTAACATGTCACCAATATGCCATGTTACTGGTGAAATTCACCACACTAGTCCTTATGTACCCATTTACTGTATTATAGACGACGACACAGTCATGTGGGGTTCCTGGTCCGTAGTATGATTATAAATGGACTTGTTATATCGATAAACTATGCCTAACAACATATTCTATCGGCGTTTTTCATGTCAAAATGAGTGTTTTACAGGGTGTACAAGCGTTTTGCCTGAATTCGTACTTTAAAGTACAAATCAAAAACACAACCAAAACATATAGATATTTCTGCTATATAGAGGTTACATCCCTATGTATTGCACGTCATATTGGTGACATAACCAGAACTACACAAGCAAAAAAAAAGCTTTATCATTCTGTCGGAACCGTTTTATAGTGAAGTTGGCTATTTTTTGTTTTTCTCAGGTGAGATACATTGTACGTTAATAGTAGCTCGCATTTTAAAAATTATGTAATTGTTCAGCAGCGCTTACACAAGCAGGGCCACCATTTTATTTCCGATTTGTTATTATTCCTTATAATAACAACTGTTGATGTTTTTTTCTTCTTTACACTTAGTTTCAATTTGCAAATTGGATTTAAGTGACTTTTTTGTTTTGAAAATGCCATTTCAGTGCCGCCATTGTGTTTTATTGTCTTAATTAAATAAGTCGACTTTGTGTGAAGCCTTCCAGCTTTTCGCTCATGAGAAGTTTGGTAAATAAAGGATTTGTCTCCTCCGACGAAAGCAGAGGTTTACTAAAACGTCAACCCTTGTGAACACAATACCACAACAGTTTTTTTTAATTAATAGCCAACAAAAATGCAAAACTAATTTTGCACATACATATTATTTTACATTATAATCGGCTAAATATATACCCACATTATTCATGCGTTCATACGGTCAAATTATCTTGCGCAATTTTCATTATTCTTTAATGATTAATTGCATATACATATAAATGATATAGAAATTGGAAGAATGCTAGAGATTCTTACTCGTTACTGTAATTCAAAATGTTGTGTTGCTTAAAGCCGAATTTGGCGTCGTGTATCTAAGGTACTTGAAGGCTAATAATTGTGAAGTGTCCGAATATCCCCGATGATATGGTACTCTAGACTGTCTCGATAACCTTCTAAGGAAGAATCTTGTTTGTTTTCCATGGCAAATGAGACATTGTAAGTGCACATTTGTTCTACTTTTGTCCCCGAATATTATGGACCATTTGAGTGTAGAGTATATAAGTTTACATGTACCCACATCCTTACAAAAGAGTTTTCTGTTGAAGGGCAATCGAAGGAGGCGAAACTAGGAGTTGAGTTCTGTTGAAAAACAGGAATACACTTTTAGGTTAGCGTATTTTTATTGCTTCGCCTGAAATCAATATTGGCTGTCTACATCTTTCAACAACATTATAATTCGTATCCATTTAGCCAACAGATGCCTGAAATGTAGATTGCACACAATAGTTAATATACAAAGGAAATATTGTCTAGCCCGGTTTCAGCTCTTCATGAAACAGATACAATCTGTTTGCAAGCAACCTATAGTCACTCAGAATCAGTCCATCTTCATGTGGCCTTTATCAGTCATGACATCTCTTCCAGTGCATGGGCATTGAGCGTCAAGCCATATCTTCATGTGGCCATTAAGCGCCAAGCCATCTCTTCGTGTCGCCATTAAGCGTCAAGCCATCTGTTCATGTCGGCATTAAAATCAATCCCTCTCCTCAGGTGATCAGCAGGAGTCAAACCATCTCTTCATGTGGCCATTAAGAGACAAACCATCTCTTCATGTGGCCATTAAGAGTCCAATTATCTCTCCTTGTGACCATCAACAGTCTAGCCATCTCTTCGAAAACAAAAAGGGGTTACATAAATCTATTCTTATAAGAATTATCTGCTGCCATTTTAAAATACCCTACCATTTCGTATGTGCTTGAACTTTATAGAATTCGACCAAAAAAGACGGGTATAGAGCATTTCCAGTAATTTGTGAAATTATTGTCTATAATGAGGTTCGTTACAGACTTCAACGAACATGTGCGAGAGACTGTAATATATTTGCAACTTACGTTACTTGATACATTAAAGTTAATTATTCAAATTTGTTGATGTAAAGCTAAAAAAACTAAAAAGAATTTTTTTTTTCAATTTGTCAACCTGTCTGACCACAATCTGAGCAATTTTCTGGCCAATATGGCTCAAACAATTGTGAACTTGTTATAGTTATTGGGATCAGTCGCTAACAATATTTGATACATGGTGCTATCAAATATAGTTTTTTATTTGGCAACATCAATTGTCAAGAGCTTAGTAAAACAGACATGGAAATAATACTGACACCGAAAGAAAAGTTTATTATGTAAATCGAACCGCGTAGTATAGTCACGTCAGGATATGATTTCTGGTGTATAATTAAATATAATTAAATAACAAACAAATGGCGGGTTTAAAACCAAAAGGACTGTATGTATCCAAGTTATTATAAATAAATTGTGTGTATTGCAGACTATAATCAATGTGTTAGTATTGGGCTCAGATTTATCTGGATAAATGTCAGAGGTTAGGATGACGTACGCGAACGGCCCGTGTTAGCTTAAGAGTGGAAGGCTCGTGTACAAAACAAACTGACCAGTCAACATGCAGTAATGGGATCGGACAACGTATCCTGGTCAGCCTACTTTGTGTTCATCAGACTGAAGTTATCCGCTTAACGAAATTGATTTTTCCGCCCGAGGAAGTTTATCAAGATATCCAACTCCCATCATACTCGCAAGACTCACCTTTTGTCTTAAATAAATGTCACTGCAATCCACCGAACGAAATTCTTTAATTAAACGAAATACAGCTCAAGTATTCCGAACAACTAAAAACGATCTATGAAAAGACATTGCATCGTTGTGACACACAGACGAAGAAGTTGTTATAATTATAGAGTATGTATTTGTATATGATTTCCAGCTTGTAATGGCCACTCACAGAACCACATTAGAGTTTCTGGTTATAGAAATAAATATATGCCAATTTATCGCACAGTTAGGCTACTACTAAAATCGATGTAAAGAAAAACACATGTAAAAGTATTGTTACAGTAGATATTTGACCAACTTTTCCACTGTATTTTCCGAACATTTTTCAGTGTTTGTAAAACAATTTTTTTAGAAATACAGCAAATAAGGAACATTGTTAAAGATACTGAATCTATATGGCATCGTTCAAATGATTGATTTTACTTTTTGTAAAAGAAACCAAAAAAAGTTAAAATCAACAACAAAAATAGGACAATTTTTCAAAGAAACTGAATCTAATTTTCATAGATCGAATTGCCTACATGTAGTTCGCTGCTCAGAGCATCGTTATTTCCAGACGTTTCGGATCCTCGCTGTGACACAGCGACGAGGAAGTTATTACATTTATGACATCTGTATTTGTGTGTGTTTTACAACTTATAAAGGCCATCCGCATAACCTCAATAGAGTTTCCAGTTATATAAATACATATACACCAATTTGTCGCAAAGTTACTACTAAAATAAATGTAAAAAATACAAACAACAGTATTGTAACATTTGACCAACTTTTCCACTGTATTTTTATAAACATTTTGCACATTGTTAGTGAACGAAAAAGGTAAGAAATCAAGCAAATAGGGACCATTTGTTAAGGTACTGAATATAAATGCCATCTTTCAAATCAGTTCAGATCGACTTGTTTTCCTTACTTTTGGTAAAACAAAAAAAAAGTAAAAATCTAAAATAAAATTGATACGAAAAATGAATCTAAATTTCATATTTTTGTCGATCGTGTCACTGTAACAATAAAATTCTGTGTAAATACAGTGTTATCGCAAAACGATAATTCAAACTTGGAAATCACCTTTTAAATGACGTCAGTTTCGGGATTCCTCCTTCCGATGTTGTCTTCGTATACGGCACGATCGCTGCATGGAGCGATATGTTTTTATCAAATACTCAGCTGGGCGATAAAACGCATTCGCGGTCAGACATATGGAATCATGCAAACTGATTTTAGCTATTTCGATTTTTCGTCGCATAAGGCGAAAAATCTTACTGCTACCGTGTGTATGGAATCTTAGTTTTATTCAGAGCTGACAGCTTTGTTTTTCTGTGCTGTTAATTGGGCACAAATTGAAGGTAAGCCTGGGACAACTAATTTTCCACGCGGCTAATAGTGAATGGTACATTTGCCTGACCATACTCTGAATTAATTTAAGTTATTTTTAAAGACGATAACAATCATCACCCCGAACTGTCTGCCAAACATAATTTACATAGATTGGAATGTCCTACGATTTGGAACTGGTCGAAAGGATACTAATGTATATGTTCCTCTGTGTGTTTGTAATGGTACAGGGTGTTCCATGATTTTGTCCGGGCATTATTTCTACAACTTAAATATTAACGAATTTCATTCTTTTATACATATTCTTCGTAATCCGAATATATGCATTGACCTTAAAATTGAGGTTATACAAGGTCATGAAACCAACTGTACAGATATGGTGAACAATTTGCCCTGCCCAATTTGGAAACATAAGAGTTCATGCGTTGATTATACTCTTCGTAACCCAATGATGTGCAGTGCCCTTGAACATGGATCTCATCTGGCCATGGAACGTATATAAGAAAATATCTAAAACTGTTTCACAGGGCAATATATCGGAAACCAATACTCGGAACGAAATTCAAGTGTGCATATATATTCTTCCTTACCAGAAAGCTTAGGCTACATTGCTTTCAATAGAGGTCACACAAGGCCATGGGATCAAGTATAAAAGTAAATAAAAACTAAGGTATAATTGAGAGCCATCCTTCCGAAACCAAAAGACTGACTGTCGGGTGTCACACTTTGAATATATAATCTCTCAAACACGATTATGTACCATAGACCTGAATTCAGCTCTATCGTATTCAGTTTGCTGCATATTCAACAGACTTCTCATTCTACCAGCCTGTCCGGATCGAGAAGACCGCTTGTTTTCTACAGGATAAGTTATAAAGCCTAAAACAACATCTTCAATCTAAGTGCAATACATTCTTGTCATGAAACCTAGATACCAAGAGCGGGTAGCTCAAATGGCTATATAATGTAATCCTAAATGAGTCATATTCACATTACGCTGATGGTCTATCCCTAATCCGGTGTGATTTATTTATGACATTATCGTCTTTCGAGTTACTGGTCCCAGACGTGTGAGCCTACATGTTTATTGTTTACTACTAAGTTGATTACCGATAACTGTGGGATATATTGATTAAATCGGAAAATGGAAGAGACATGTACGAGACTTACAATCACAACTATCTTTCTTGTCCGGGAATTTGCTTTTGTGGTAACCATACGTCAGGTACAAGGCTAACAACTGTCGACATGTACGGTAAGTCAGTAATATCCAACAGAAAGAGACGTGTAGAATATGTGAAGGAAAGTTATCAAGAAATTGGCAATTTTCCACAGCCTTGATAGGAAACTGGGTTAAGTAATAACCCAGTATAGAATTGTCTCTGAGGAAACTTTCAAAAGGTGATGGTGGAAAGTCCAGATCATTTCTGCAGGGAATTAAAGCCACTACTTCTTCCAATTTGTCTGAGACTAATACTGCTTTGGAGATGTTACCTTCTGTCATTTGAGACCAAGGAAATAATCTTCTGTGGACATGTGTACAGTCCTATTAAATAAGCATTGGCTGATATGTAGGCCAGTAATGTCAGAATCATGTAGTAAACGTGTACATTATATGGAGAAGTTGGCGAACTATTCCACAGAAAAGAAAATTGGTTTTAGTAAACCGTATTTCTCTCAGGGAATCTTCAAAGGGTGTTAATTGGTGGATGCACTCATTCTTGATCATCTCTATTGGGAATTAAAGCCTCTACTTCTTCAAATCTGTCTGATACTTAAACTGCCGCGAAGAATTTATTTTCGGTAACTTGGGACTAATCAAGGTTAAACCTACTGATGACATTTTGGAAGTCCTGGGTATTATCTGACCCATATAGAAGTGGCAGTGTGGCGTGAGCCGAGATCACCGTCAAAATATTAAAAGTATTGCCGGTCAGTTATGTTGGAAATGGTAATTCTGCTGGATTGTTTAGTCTATGTTGAGATATTTATACGTTTTATCAAGTAAATGTTCTTTCTCGATGGAAATGTATCGATTCCAATCAACAAGTTCAATCGAGACAGGCATGATCTGAAATTGACCAAATTTGTTGTGTTGCCAGGGATGTCAAGGGTGGTTAATTTCGAGCTAGGTGCTCTGTAGCGAGATTGGGTTAAAGCTGGTTTCTATACGATACTTTTGACCAACATAGAGACGTACAGACACGACTAGCAGTCGAACTTAAAAGTTAACTATTTGGCGCGATCAGCCGCGGAAGCATGCGACCATGCGTGGGTGTAAAATTATTTCGTTACTTATAGAGGTTTTCGCGTCTGCCGGCACGCAGTTTTGAGTAGGCATGTGCGAAACTACAGGGATTCGGATATTAAAGGGAAAGACAACCGAATTTCAACCAGCTTTCAGTATTTTCTAAGTGTAATTGTAAAAATATATGCCTGTATG
>JAVFBY010280536.1:0-10405 GCA_034781015.1 Tonicella lineata
TCATTTGTGACATTTCATAACCAAACAGAATTTCCAGAAATTCTCTGACTAGGTCTTAATAATATTTATAATTGTTGATACTTGGGTTTTTGATTAAACAAACACCTGCCCAATTTGTCAGGGTTATATAAGTAGTCTGATGATACATTAACTATACAACTGATTGGACAATGATTTTTTGTTTTGTAGCCTCATGCAAAAGAAACCCAGCGAAGGTTTGAGTCGTCCTCGTCTTCGTACAATGAACCACGTGGTGGTGGAGGAGGGTTTGATTTCACGCCTGGTTATGTTCGTCCTTCACCAAGGGTAAGTCTTCATTGCAAGCAATTAATCAATCCATCACAAATTTTTTACTGAAACCAATTAAAGGCTTTCATGGCTACCTTGTCTAGGAGAGTTGACATTAACCAGAATTAGTGATTTTGGCAACAACAAAAAATGTTATAAGGCTTTGATTTAATAGCTATCGGCTCATCCGTCTGTTTAATAGTATCCTGTCAACACAACCCCTCTTAAGTTTGAGTTGGATTTTGATAATATTTTGCAGATTTCATCATTAAATGAGGATGTGTATGAATATATTTGGAGTCGCAACTGTTTATTTAACATGGTTGAGGCGAGGCCCTATAATTTGTTTTTCAAGTATTTCAATTCATGTATTTCATGTATTGTCATGTATTTTACCTTCTCTAAGCAATAGATAAAATCATAAACTAACGATTCCATGTTGCAAACCCTGTGGGGATGCGAATACTCTGAATGGCTTGTTTCTCCTTGTATTTTGATAGAAACATTCATGTTTGTTTTGTTTCAACAGGGCGGTTCTTCCAGTATGGGAGGTGGTGGGAAGAACAGAAGTCAACAAGGTCGTAAAGAAGGGAACAAAAAAATTATCACCTCTGTCTCCATACAACAAGATATCAAACTTCATCATGCTGAACAGGCATGGAAACCACAAACCACAGTGAAGAAAGATGACAAAGATCCGGAGAAAACCAAGACAGAGGTATTTAAATATATATTATATTATAATGAATGCAACCAGAGGGGGGTGTCTGTCTTTGAGACAAAAATATAGCAGCCATTAAAGACTCTTGTTTCAGTCAAATTTAACAGCAGAAAATGCAAAATGAAACACCCCGTTTCTCTAAATATGGTGATTTGAGACGCCCTCTTGATTTCTGGCTAACGGTACATATGCAACATAAAGCCTACATTAACAAATCTTACAACCGTCTAGTTAAGTGTGTTTTGAGCATGCAATGTACATGTACATACTCACAGCTCTAGAGGAACATCCAATGCACAATTACATTTGATATTTTATTGATTTGTATGCAATTTTATTGACAGGGGTCAAAATTTCACCTGCCTAACTCTGACAATGATGAGGGGATTTCTCAATAGCTGTTTGTTTAAATTTAAAATTGTATTTTTTATTTTTTTTGTAGGAGTTGTATAGGAATGTCACGAGTATACTCAACAAACTAACTCCTCAGAAATTCCAAAAGTTGGTACAAAAGATGACGGATCTAAGTATAGACACAGAGGAAAGATTAAAAGGGGTGATAGACTTAGTTTTTGAAAAGGTTAGTACATTCATGTAATATATTCTTTCCGAATTACCAAATGAATCTGGCCAGTGATGGGTGTTTAGGGTCGGGTTTATCACCCATTGAGCTGGCATGCCGTCATTTAGGTGAAATACCCCTGAGTACGGCGTAACACCTCAATCAAATGAATCTGCCTTAAAAAGACCCAAAATATTTTACTGTTTTCATAAAGTAAGACAAAACCGTTCAATTGAAAAATAGTTAATGTTTACTTATAGGCAGATGACAGATCAAGTCTTTGAGCAGGGTGGTTGGCCAGGCCTTCCTGTTGCCCAGCTGCTCTCCCAGCTAAAGAGCATCTGAAAGCCGATATGTCCCGTCTTTGGTTCCTTCCACCTATTAGGCGGAGGCGTTGTCTTATATACATGTAGTTAAAATATTCCTGAACACTGCGTTAAATCCCAATCAAACAAAGCGACCAACCCTTGTACATATTGTAAAGAAGACTTTCTGTTTCAGGCTGTGAGTGAGCCAGGTTTTTGTGTGGCCTATGCAAACATGTGTAAATACCTTATGATGGTAAGTGTTTCAGCTATTCTGTTTGCGAGTTGTTGGCTGAAGCTTCCTGATGCAGTGGACCTAGCAAACCTAAGGAGCATCAGGAAGCAAGGAAGACACGAATATGAAAAAGATAGTTTGCAGTTATGATGATTATGTTATCCCTGTCTTATTTTACAAAATGACGACAGATAATTCCTCGTTTCTGATCAACTGCTGTTAACACAAAATATCTTGTGTGAATATTGAGGGGTGATTTTTATAAGGTAAAGTTTTTGATGTGCCTTGGTTAACCACAAAACACCTCCAACATGTCCAATGCAAAGTTATGAAAAAGGTGAAATAACCCTGATTATGATGAACAAGCATGGTCTTATGAAATGACTGGGTTACTTTGGTTGTTTTCCTGTAATTACATTGATAGACAAAAGTGTTAACCAATTATGACAGTGTTGCGACCTTCTTCTGATTGGTAAGTACAAAACTGGCTCATTAACAGATCTATGGCCACGTCTCTGTCATCAACCAATTCTAGAACTTTAATCATGATGAATACAATTAAAGTGAAGTAGAAATATGTTTTGTCGAGTAACATTTTGTTAAAGTGACCCTAGTGACTTGACTTCGCTGTATATTGTATTTTTCCACATTACAATTGCGAAATTACCTTTAAAACATTACAAAATATTTAAGGTTAAAAAGCTACCCGTGTTAACATTTAAATATATAAGTATTTTATCGTACTATTTCTAAGTGAAGAAATGTTGTCTTTTTTTTACAGTTAAAGGTACCTTTAGAAGGAAAACCTGGTGCGACAGTGAATTTCCGTAAATTATTGTTACTTCAATGTCAGCGCGAGTTTGACAGCGATAATAAAGAAGAATTGGAGTACATCAAAAAAACAAAAGAGATTGAGGAGGCCGAGGTACGTATATGTCACTTAATCAATCAACCTATTCAAGTATACAGTCTCAAGCCGCCCAATAATTTGCTTAGGTATATGAGGGAGTCAGAGGAGGTGCTTGTTTATTCGGGGGGGGGGGTCTTTTTAGGTTCCCCTCTGGTATGTTTTGAACAGTGAACATATTGACGACTATCAGGAATAGTAAGTTTTCAACATGAAGAACATTTTTATAGCGTTTCACATTTCTGTTGTGTTGCGTTTATTTAACGATGCATACCCACAGGTGGTTGGACGGGAGCCTCTGCCCCAGTTCTGTTTGAGCTAGGAGACATCAGGAAGCATAATGTGTTTTGTTCCTGTCCTGTCTCTTTTATGTTGCCAGTGATGTCAAGGGTGGTTTCCTCCACCCATTGGGCTGGCATGCCGTCATACAGGTGAAATACTCCTGAGCACGGCGCTAAACCCCAATCAATCAATTTTCCAACCTTTCCTCATTTTTTTCCCCACAGTATTATACAGTACAGAATAAGAAGGGGAGAATTTGTCGTGCCAAAGTGAAATACCCTTGAGTTAAACTGGCAGACTGAGATTAACCCCTCTCATTCTAAAATCTATTCTGTTTATGATGACTATATTACGACGGAAACACCGTGAAGGTTGTACTATCACTAGACTGAAACAGAATGTCAACATTTGTAGCTCTCCAATGGGCAATGTGCAGTTGGTTGGCTGGAGTTTCCTGGTGCTCCCGGAGGAAAGAGCATCAGGAAGCTAATTTGTGATGTCATGTTTTTGTCCTGTCCTGTCTTTGATGTCAAAGGTGGTTTCCTTCACCCTATGGGCTGGCACGTCATCATATACGTGAAATAACCCTGAGCCCGGTGTTAAATATCAATCATATTATTATATTTGTCAATGTATAGTTGTATGGGTGTCGGATTTCACTGACAATCACCATTCTGTTCACATGTTTGAACCTGTTGCAGATAGTGAAATAATGATCAGTGATTACTAATCAAATCATTTGACTAAACATGTGCCAGATTGCTGGATAAATTTTGCTTCTTGTGTCGCCACGATATTCGCAACAGAATTTTGTTCCGAACCACTGGACAATACATATTGCTGCTTCTGCCCCTTGTAGCCAATTGTTAATACGGTTGTAATTGTTTCAGGAAAGCCTCCGGGCTCAGATGAGAGTAGTGCATGTGCTAGAGATTGAAGCCACAAAGGCAAGAAGACGGTCATTAGGAAATATCAGGTATTGTTTAACATAGTAACAATTTCATTAAAACATTTACAAAGTTGGTTGGGCTTCTGCTTTTGTAATTCATGAGAAATAAGCCGGTAACTTAGGAGTTCAGTTATACACATCCAAACTATCCACATGTAGAAATATTCTCACTAATATTGCTAGACCATTTGGTCCCCTGACTTTATTAGTCCATTGTATGTGATTCGAGACAACAGAGCAAGTCTTGATAAAGCCTGACTGCACACAAACATTTAACATAATTTCAAACAGCTAATGATGATTGAAGTTATCCCTGTCTTAACATATCATGTGGACAGTTAATTCCTCGTACTGACAGCTGTCAAATTATAGAGTTACATTTATTCTCTTAAGCCAAACTGTTGAAAAGACCAATGTTAAGAGAATCAGATAACCTATAAGAATTACTAGAGATTAACCTTGATGGCATTCACAAGGTTCCTCCATTTTCCACCAAACCTGCAGGTGGTTGGGGAGCTTCCTGGTCCTCTCAGATGGGATGCCCTGTTATGTCTTTGATGTTGAGGATGCTCGGCTGTCAAGGGTAGTTTCCTCCACCCATTTGACTTACGCACTGTTATACAGGCGAAATACCTGTAAGCCCTGAACAGTGTCCAACACAAAACAATTCCACTAATTGCCAACAGTGCATCTTTATCAAATTAGTGAGCGGGTGGTTGGCGGGAACTTCCTGGTGCTCTCCGAGGGGGCATCAGGAAGTAGATTTTTTTTTGTGGTGTCGTTTTTTGTCCGCTTTTTTTTTCCGTCTTTCATGTTGCCAATTGACATGGAATGGTGTTTTCCTCCACCGATAGGGCTAGTACACCATCATGTAGGCGAAATACCCCTGAGCACGGCGTTAGACCCAATCAATGAACTAAATAAGTGAAATACTCTCTATACAACATTAAATGACCAAATAAATAGGGTAAAGATGCCCCTACTATAACAACTTTGTCCTTAACCTCGTAACATGATCTTGTGTTTCAGATTTATTGGAGAGTTATTTAAATTAAAGATGTTGACAGAAAACATAATGCATGGCTGTGTTGTAAAGTTACTCAAATCACATGACGAGGAAAGTTTAGAATGCCTCTGTCGACTACTGTCAACAATTGGCAAGGAATTAGACTCCGATGAAGCTAGGGTAAGTCACTTGTGTTTGATTATGGAATTTAACTGTTGATGGCAAACAACAACATGTTGATTTTTTAGTCTCATTATTAATAGACCTACCATCTTTTATTAATCCAAACCGTTTTATTGTTAGTAGTTCTGTTTCTATATCATTTCATAAGTATGTTCTACTTATCCTGTTTGTTTTGAATCCTGAATATATTTTCAGCTTGGCCCGTGTTTGAGGGACAATTATTAACGGTATAAATTTGTCCTGACTTATTTTAATCCTTACAAATCTTTCAACTGTCAACTTTATATCTAGCGTATTTTTTGTGTCTGCCAAATCTATCAGCCCAGCCCTCTTCCTAGAGTTCTTGGCTTAAATAAGACTTGAAATTCACAATGAGACAATACCAGACCTGTTTACCCTTACGATTTTGGCGTAATTATTACGAATTTTTATATCAAATTAAGCCGCCAG
This sequence comes from Tonicella lineata, assembly GCA_034781015.1. Taxonomy (NCBI): domain Eukaryota; kingdom Metazoa; phylum Mollusca; class Polyplacophora; order Chitonida; family Mopaliidae; genus Tonicella; species Tonicella lineata. The sequence goes on from JAVFBY010280536.1 coordinate 5,889, forward strand.
AAGAAATACTACACTTTTCTTATATAATACTGAAGACTAATACGTTTATTACGCCTGTTGAACTGTTGGGCCAAAAAAAAAGAACACACACAAAGCCAGTTTCTAAATTGGTACCCGATTTGGCTGATAGCGACATGCAGTGGACCAGTTTAAACCAGTTAATTCATCTCTTTCCCAATATAATTTGTTTGTAAAGTTTCCTCGTGCATGTAGTTCAGCAGATCACGTGCTGTCATTACAGTAGAGAGTGTTTATATGCCTTTAGCGCAGCCTAACTGAATTACACATTGTGCTACTGCACATATAGCCCTAAAACCTTCGCCAGTCTGCGTTGAAAAGCTAGATAGTACTTAATGGTTACAAAGTGGGGCAGCAACAGATCAATATAGGTCATTGTTGCAGAAAACGGAAATCGCGGGTCTGTTTTGTCAGATCCTTTAATCGCCACAAAATATCAAGACGGATGCAAAAGGCGGAAAACGATGTACATTAGCTAAGGTTTAAGAAGACTTTTGAAAACTTCCTCCTCAAAATCAAACTAAGCTCACTAGTAAATCATAAACCATACTTGATTCTTAACATTTTACTGAAATACTGGCTGAAGTTTGATTTTTGGAAAGATTAAAAACGATCTACGGCTAGATTTGCTTGTACAAGGGGAGGTAACTGATGATTTTAAAATTTGAGATAACAGAGTAGTTCCCCCTGTTTCTTTAATTTGAATTAATATGAAAAAAATTCTAATGTTTGCAACTTTGCAAGATTTTAAACACTTTTCTTTTTGCTATATCCACACTTTCTTTAAATTTATTTGACTTTAATTTTTTTTTTCTAATTTGCTATTGCCAAATGTTATTTTTTTTCGTTTCTCATTTTTCATGGTGTCCAATTGTAGGTTATCTTGAAGCACACTGTGTTGGCAAGCTTTAAGTAGACAAAACATTTCTCTATTTTTTTAAAATATATCTCCGAAAATAGTCTGGCTTTCCACCATATTATGGTGTTGAGTAACAAGTTCAGAATCCGTTGTCATGAAAGAGATTTACCCTTGAGTATGACGTCAAACATTAATCAAACAAACAAACAAACTGTCTAGTTTGTTTTTAATAATATGGGGGGTGGGCGGTGGGGGGGTATCAGAGTGAGCCTTGCTCACTGTAGCACTTGTTTATATCGATTTTAAGACAAAAGGGTAGAACAAGCGTGTCCCTATTTATGAGAAACCAATAGCTCCGAGTACATGGTCTAAGGGTTCCAAAATGTTAAATGAAAGCAGACTAGATATTAGTTTTGTTTTTATTTCTTTACTGCTACATGAACATGTACTAACCAACGCTAAACTAACAGTGTGTCAATCCTCCACCAAAAAAATAAATCAACAACAATTTTACCTGCACTTTGAAAAGACATGTCTATGATTAAATGCAGAGTAAAATGGGACTACATGTATTTCTCTCCATACAGAATAGTATAGTTTAATAAAAAAAACACAACAATTGTCTATAATCTAAATTTTGCATATATATATATATTTATACTAAACTCTAACAGCATAATTCTGTACTACATGTACCTAATATAAAAATGAAATGAACAAAATTAATTCAAAGGTAAATGGGACACTTTAATAACAGAAGGCAACCAGATTTTCAAAAACTAAAATTTACATTTCCTAACAAACTATTATCAAACCATTTTTGCCTAGATTGGTACTATTTGAATATAAACAGATATAATTATTTTTTGTGCCCTAAAGTTCATTTTATGCTTTTCTCTTTCAAAGTCACATTTTTACAACATAGTAGGTTGTAAGTCCAAGTTGTTTTTTTCTAACGGTACCCCCTTTATTTTCCTATATTGTGCCGAAAATTCCTATATTTCAAAAAATTTCCCCTTTATTTGTTCCTATATAAATTCTGACAGAAGCACTTGCAGGGCTGAGTTTTAGAGGCTGAAAGCCAGATTTATGTTCCACTTTACCAGGCCTAACCGGGCCACTTGACCATGCCTCATCTCAGGGAAATAGAATCTTGCTAACTGGCTAAATTTTATACATTTAATCTTTTTCTTTTTCTTCAGATAATTAGTTGTGAGTCCTCCAGTCATAAAGGTGTAGATACCCTCAAACCTTATGTACAGTCTATATGGTAAGTTAGAATTTTAATACTGGATTTATACAATGCTTTGTCCTACGTCATCATTTATTTTTTGCCATTACGATTGAGGATGGTTTTATTTGGCCTTTAGCAGGTGGTTAATTGGAGCTTACTGGTGCCCTCTCAGCTATGGAACATCAGGAAGCTGATTTGTTGTGACTTCTTGTTTAAGTCCTCTCATGTCTTTGGTGTTGTTGATATTAACAAGGGTAGTTCCCTAGACCTATTTGAAACCTCGTCATATAGGTGAAATGCCCCCAGCTCATGGCCAATAACAGGGATTCATAGAACAATTTTTTTTACAAACCTCAGAACTCCAAAAAAAAAATTGTTTTTCAGTTAAATTTTTTTTACCAACTGCTAGATAAATCAAATTGAGTTTTTTCTTTTTTTACTAACCAATGACGATTTTATTTTACATAATAAATTATGCTGTGTGAGAACGTATTTTTATTTACCTCTTAAGGGAAGATTCTGTAATTAAAAAAAATTACAAAAGTTTAAAATGGTTTGTCTTATTTACATTATGATCTGCATAACTTTTGCAAAACAAATCGACCTGATACGATAATGACAAAAAACTTGTAAAGTGCCTGGTGATTGTCTCACACTCAACCTCAACCTTAGGGCCAAACTACATCAGCTCTACGGTACCGGAACTGGTTTGGTTTTATAAGCAAAAGGCGGAAAGCTAAGAAGTTGAGAATATATCAAAACTATATACTTTTATTGTACTTGCCTTTAATTAAGATAGCATTATTAGGTGTCTTGTCAGAGAAAACAAAGTATTGTACCAATAAAATTTACGCCAGAGATTTTTGGAGTTTGGCAATGACCTCAAAACGAGTAAACATTTGGTTTGGATAAAATGGCACGCTATCTGATGTTTGCGGATGTTCATTTTTGTGCCCAATTTGATTATTTAATTTTTTAAAAATTGCTTCTAGATGGAAATACGATTTAAACACTGCAAGCGATTCACTTATGCCATTCATACTGAGTATGTTCATTTTTGTCTTTGACATAGATTTCAACTCTGACTTTATTTATAGGTCAGTTTCTCAACGAGATTCAGGTCGAGTTATGGCTCAGTGAGAGTAAGCGTTGGACTCGGGCCTGTTTTAGTTGCCAGGGTTCGAATCTTTTTGAAACCATCTCTTTTTTTTTCTAAAAAAATTCTGATATTTTATTTATTTATATGTAAGTGATAGAATTTACAACAAGAGTAGCTCATGAATATTTATAGGTTCCTTCCACGTATAGAATCTAGTATCAACCTTCCAAACAAGGTATACATGTATGCTTCAGCTCCTATCCCGTGAAGGCTTCTTTGTTAGCTGGGCATGAGATGTAAAATTGCATGTGTCAGAATGATTTTGCAAAAGCATACAACTCCTTTGGTACAAGTATAAACCAAAGAATTTTTTTCAGACATGGTAATCAGCATATTAGGGTGTGCTAGTACTTTTTATTGTACGACTGAAAAATCATGGAATGAGTTTATGAGCTTGTTTCATTAATTTAGGTATTTAATCCAATAATGAATGCATAGTGAAGGGTATATCATTCTCTCACAGAACAGTTCTAGTTTGTTCTGGAGATATTTGATTATATGTAGTGGACTTCTGGTTATATTTAGTGCTCTTGTCTTACTGCAATTGTGGTGACTATCGCGAAGATAATACTTGTCAAAGCATGAATCAATTTGCTTTGCTGAAATACCATGCCTTGCTAGCCTCAGACAAGAAAAATAATCCAGACAGCGAGTTTGTAATGTGTTTGGTACAATGTGTTCGGTACAAGCAAATCATAGACGTCTTTTTATTCCTATTGATTGTAAACCTAAACAAGAGATCTCTAAAAACATGATTGCTTCGCAGTTAGCAAAGACGATTCCTTTAGCCTATTAGCGGACATGTAACCATGATGCAGCCTTGGCCAGGGTTGCGGCACACAAGGTTATGGCATCTGCCGCTTCCTGGTCAGAGGGGTTTGTGTCTGACTACTATTATATGAGTATTTAGAGCAGGGCCGGACCCATTGGTTCCGGATCCTTGTTATTTTGTCTTTTTTACAGGTTTTTACAGGTTTCTCCTCTGCTTCCTGCAGGCTCTTCACTGTCAGTTTTGACACACCACCTGCTGTGGGATTCTACACGTTACAAAAACATACAAGTTATTTGTCAATTTATATGTTTTTTTACTTAAACTTACCACTCTATAACGGTCCCTCCTTCCTCCCCTATTCGAAGCACAGCAGAAACACTCCACTTTGCATATTAAGCGAATAATGGAATGGTATTAAGGCGGGAAGGGTTCAGTCTGTAGGCGACCAAGGGGAGATAACCCGATAGGAGAAAAA
>JAVFBY010280647.1:0-10405 GCA_034781015.1 Tonicella lineata
AAAGTGTTAAACATTACAGGTTCTGTCTCAAATGGCGACTTTGAGAATAGTCCAACGTTTTTCAACCTCATCTTAGTATTTATAAAGTTTATTTTGAAAGACCTTTAAGCGTGTGACATTGGGTACCAATAAAGCATAGCCGTTAATTAGTTAATTTCAAAGCCGGAATTGACGTCAAAAATCAACGAGACGATGAGTTACATGTACCTGACTGTACGTCTCCTAGTGGATTCGTCTACATCTACAGCGATACAACAGCAACATAACAAAGATAAAGTGTGCCGAGAGGTTACACGACGACATTCACGACTAGACGGTTATAGAAGAGACCTGGTTTATCGTCGATTTTGGACGTCACTTACACTTTTTAATTTAACAAATCAATCAATGAAACGGTAATGCTTTATCAGTTCCCAATGTTACTTGTAACACGCTTTAATGTCTTACAAAATAAACGTTAACAATAATAAGTTCAGGTTGACCGGTATGTCAAACAATTGTGCTCTATAAACAGCCTGGGTTAACCGGGACGCTATCTATATTAATTTCTAAAAATTGCCCACTTTGGCTGCAGGCCATTATGCTTAGTTTTCGCCAGTGTAATACATGTAGCTTACATTCTGTAAGGAGTTTACTCTTCAGTTGATTCAACGGTTCTGCTCATTAACCGAACCAATGTACTTCGTCGACGTTATCCAACTGATACGTTATTTCTTTCCTATTTCCTAAGTGGCTTTAATCGCCACCGTGTTCACACGATCAACGACCACGACGCGCTACTATTGTGATAATAGCTTAGACTGCTGGGATCACAGGGACCTTGGATGCTGTGGGGACAACAAGACCTGCCAGCAATGTGATGACAGGACCAAGCGCTCCTATTGTGATAATAGCTTGGACTGCATGGGTTACAGGGACCTGCCAGCAATGTTGAGAAGGTATGCGAATATTTTTATATCAAGAGATTGATTGATTTAGTGATTGATTTATTGATTTTTGAATTTCATACATACTAAGCCGAAAGCTTATAAGGTGTGTACAATCAATTGGAATATTTGTTTTTTGATAATATATAATGAGTATAATAAAATTAATAACAAATATATGACTACAGTGATATGTTCATTAATTCTTCCAACAAAGGTGAATTGATTATGACAACAAAATATGCTGTTCCCTATCATCTTTTCTAGACAAGGGTTTTATTCCAAGATATATACTCTCCATAATAATCTCTTGTCGGATCGTGCGACTCAAACCAGAATACACAGCTACGATTTTGATTGGATGCGTAGATACTTCCACGCAGATAGTATGGCGGCGCCTTACTAACAGACTCGGCAGGCTGGTCGCATTAATTTTGATGATGCACAGGCCTGTGTAGTGGTGATAGATTGCAAGACCTTTGTAGTGATGGTCTATTAGGTTGAAAAGACTGAACGTCTCACAAAACATTTCTCCATCTCATATAGATGAGTGATGCAGAGTTATGACTACTTTGCCCAATAGAGGTCGCAGTTATAAATTCTTGTTTGGGTCGTACAATTTTCCAAGGTGATGTAAGGGAGAGTTGCTCGGAATAAAAACCTTGACTAGCGCAGATGGTTCCGTATAGGTACACACGTTAATGTATTGTGACCTTTGCTGCAGAACACAATCGCTGGCGATGCAACCATTTCGATTTAGCATACAGAACAAGAAAGTAATAAAGTGATGTAGACTTTATATGACACATTTGGTACATTAACTCAGTAAAATATTTTACAGGTATATATATACAGACATACACAATGCAACATTTCAATCATTTGACCCGTAAAACAAATGGATTGCTGACAGGCGTCGTTATATTCAGTTTCATATTGATATGTGAACATAGGTTGCCTCTGAAGGTCATATGTTCGATAACTTAATACATAATATACTGCAGATTCTACAGATACACCGCACGCACACATCGGGCGGAATCGTTGATTTATAATTGAAGAATAAATCTTCATTAAGAGAACTGCAACTGTTTCTTAATTTACATAATAGTATGCTGTCATTTATCTTTTATGCATGTTACCATACAGGTGGAACGAATCGGGCATATCGTTTATGAAGTTTTCCCTTAAAATGCTAAACTCATCTAAGGAACTGGACTATTTTCTTAATGTGTTCTTGTGAATGAAACAAGGAAAAAAAACTTCAAATGTAAACGATTACCTTTATCAGAATATATATTGCTTGTTAAAGAGCTGTTTATTAAAACTGCAATTCGATTGTGTTTTGTCTTCGTTTGTTTATCAGTTGTGTCTGTCGGGGGAATGTATGAGGCATTTCCGAGTGTTTAGAAAAATAAAGCCTTCTACCAACAGTCTTTGGTGTTAACTGCTTCAGTATTCGCTTCCTCAAACTTCCTTTTACACACATTATTGTGTGCGTCAGACTGAGATGACTATTACTTAGAAGTATGCAGCGCCTCCTTTTACCTACAGCTTTACTGCATTATCTATTCAGTTCTTAACAGAATTTGCGCCGTCTGGTGACAGTTTATATGGAGATTCACGAAAGAATACTAAATCGTGACAATATTAACTTGCAACAACGAGAAGAGTTGTGTGACGTAAAACGTGGCCATAAGGCCAGTGGCGCCGCACTGAGATAGACTCATTCGCTTTGCCACTGAAGATGCTATTCGATTCAGAGTGGCACAAAAATGTTCTCAGCATTTTGACGGAGGCAATTATGACGTCACTGTATATTAACGCCTGACACAACTGTACTAGTTATTTTCAGTAACACCCATGATGTAGAAAACATAGGTGCCACTGGCGTTAATGCCTATACGAAAAGGTTTTATCTGCAAAAGGCATATCGGTGGGTGATATAACGCCCAATGTACTACACGATTATGATATAGCTTATGTTAAACCTTAATTATTCACGGATTTGGATAGTTATTTTATGCAGTTTACAAATAAACACAAGGTCAATATAGTTTATTGGCGTTCTCTCCTATATTGTCTGAATCTTGTATTTAAGACCGTCTGTATAGCCCTGTCATGTCACACAAACTATGCTAATTCACCAATAATGTGCTTAAATAGTAGTTGAAAGAAATAGACAAAGACGTGTTTTACATCAAGGTGTCTTCAAGCTAGTTATAATGAAACTGTCCACGCTTCACAACACTCTCTATATTCAGTTGTCGAAGATCAATATACACTGTTTCCATCTTTATTAGTTTGCGCTGATTTGCATCTCCCATGGCACGGGTGTCATAAGAAATAAGATTTACTCGATGGGAACGCCATTGAGATGTCCAAAATGATTATTGCCATGGCATATTTTAATAGTACAAAATACAGCACGTTAATGTTTACGATTTCTGGGTATTACCAGCAGGTATACAGCCTAGTTTTCAGAACGATCCTTACATGATTGTGAGAGGAATAGTAAAGCAGATGGCATCTTTGGTTACGCCTAAAAGCAGATTATAGAATTGCGTTCGGTGATTGGTTTAAATTGAGCTCTGCAGATCAATGCATTGTTTTATTCCGGCGAATGGCCTCAGATACTCCGAGAGAAAACATCCACTGGTATACACAACCAGCCAAAGGAAGTAGCGTATTTGTCACCAATCATACATGTAGCTTTTTTGTTATTTAAGTGATGAATAATCTGTTTTACCACATGATAGGCGTACAGCTACTGATTAAATAATTCAGCGAGAGGAATATGGGGAAATCCTTTGCGTTAGAGGTCGACAACGTAGAACAATACCTTGTTGTTGTAAACACGGCATGCGTGCGCCTACTGAGAATTATACGCATTAAGAGGCAATACAAATTGATTTCCTTGAATTTTGGATCGGAAAGCATATCTTAGAAATTTTAATATGAAATGCGTAAAAACGCTAATGCGAGAGCAGCGCATTGCATTTCTTTTTATTTTTAAAGGCCAGTGCTTTGTAAAATATATAATTGAACAATTTATATATTTTAAATAAATAAATATAAATATTATAATAATTATATACCGAGTAAATAGAATTTGGCGACTTTGATGATTAATAGGACAAGGAACCATCTTCATTTATATAGGACCTACACTAACGTGTATACATAGACTGGTTCCTGGAACCAGGTTTATTTACTCAGTTCCAAAATGACGGTAGAGGTGATTTTAACACATCTTGATGATTACCTATCATATGTCTGAGTAAAACCACTAGCCCACCCTCTGACGTTTGTTTGGTGGTCAATGGTGGGGGATTCCTGTGCCCTGGTGCTGAAGGTAAGGCAACAGTGGTGGTATCTTTGTTTTGTGTCCCGTATCTTTTTTCTGCCAGTATCATCACATGTGATTCCCTTCACCCACTGGACTGGCATGGTGCCATTTGAGTGAAATAACGTATATAGATACATCATAAAAATGTCTCTGTATGGTTTGCATCAATTGTATTAATTGGCTGTGGGTCAATATTTTATATTGGCCTGTTGCAAAATATTGGCCCACCAAGCTTAGGTTTAAAGTCGTGCTCAGGGGTATTTTACCTATATGGCGATTTGCCCGGCCAACGCGTGGAGCGTCAACATGCGTCAGTGGCAACATGGACCACGAGACTAGGGCAGTCCAAAAAACGAAACCACAACAAATATACTAACTGATTCCCCTTTGGTCTGAGAGCACCAGGGCGTCGAGAAGCTTCCGCCCACGCTTTGGAACTACTCAATTGAAAGCACTCTCCAATGTAAACAGAAGAAAATAAATTCGTAAAAATATAACAACAATTTAATGTAGGCGTATATATGTACGGCAGCGCATTAGAACCAGAGCATGAACAAAGTCCAATATTTTATCTCTTAATTAGGCGATAAGTAAGTACTAATTCGGAGAAAATTAGTCCGAATTAGGAAATAATTAATCACAATAAGGAGATAATAAGTCCTAATTACGAGATAAATTAAGTCCTTAGTAGACGATAAATTAAGTCCTAATTAGGAGACCATTTTGTCATAATATGTTAGGACAGTATCTCATAATTAGGAGAAAAATTAAGTCCTAATTATTACCTTTCATTTCTGAATTAAGGCATATTATCTCTTAATTAGGACATACTTTATCTCGTAATTAGGGGATAATACAACGTATCGATATATGGGTTTCGTTCTGGATGAGAATAATCAACAGGTTATACATTAATGCCAAACAAATCTGACAGGTGATTGATTGGAGCTTCCTAATGCCTTGTTGACAAAGCACAGGAGTCTAGAAACACATGCCCGATCATTCATGAAAAACTCACGTTTCATTATGGTCTTTAATTGCAACCATTCCTTCTTCCTTTTTTTTTTTTGCTTTTCGTAGACTATAAGAACTCTAATAAAGGTGTGAAATATAACTCCTTGTGTCCTATCATTTCAAGTGTGGGCAGAGCTTCATTGCGTCTGTTGCTATCTGAGTTAATAGACATCAGGAAGAAGTTTTTCTGTGGTGTCATGGATTTTTTCTTCTTCTTCCTGACCTTGTCCTGTCATGCCTTTTTTGTTGTCAGTTTCGTCAAAGGTGGTTTCCTCCCTCCATTGGACTGGCACGCCTTCATATAGATGAAATACTCCTGAGCACGCCGTTAAACCCCAATCAAACAAACTGAATTATCTCCTAATTTGGACTTATGATCTCGTAATGAGAGGCTCGTAAACGTTGACAAAGGAGATTAGTAAAACCCTGAAGCCTGTTTTGCGATACGACAGACATTCGAAAGCAAGGCAATTTTATAATGTCGCGGATGTCTTTCCTCTGTGACGTCATTAATGAGTCGGATTTGAATGCATTTCGCGTCATGAATCCAGTATCAGGTTCCAAACTTATCTCCCTTTTCAGGCGACATTTACGAGATTCCCCAATTAAGACTAAATTATCTTCTAATTACGACTTATTATTTCCTAATGTGGACTTAATTAAATTAGGAGATAAAATTTGGATTTTTTTTTTGTTCTCCCCACTGTAGCCCAAATACGCTGCCGTATATATGGGACTACAAAAAAGAGACAACAGCTTTCTCTGTTGGATTGCGGTTTTACCAACATGAACTTGACGTTATTTCATTCATGCGAGGACATACTAACGTAACCAGGCCAATAGGTGAAGGAAAGCTTATACTTTGGCATACTATACAATAAAGGAAACACGATTTAATTCGTTTCAGTCGATTTTTGGACTAAATTATTCTGTATAGCCTATTTAAATTCAAATAAGCAATACAGCTACACTGTTATTTTTTTTAACTCACTTCTATAGGTAGACTTAAATAAATCGCTGTTTTGCTCAGCTGAGACTCTCTTTGATCTCGCCTAAGTCGAAGCAGAAAACAGAATAGTGTTTTCTGATTGGTTCAAATATTAGCGTTAACAGGGCTTTTGTCACACTGCTTTTGTGATGAGTTTGTGCCAATCAGAATTTCCAAAAGGAAAATAAGCATCATGTCATATAATAATCTATACTTTTGTTCTATTTTTTTATCATACATTGGCTTGAGTTGTATCAAGTGGTCAACCAGTCAACATGTACATTGACCAGGTGTACGATACAAACACAATAATAAAATAAAAAAGCGTGTAGACCCGATCTCAATCTGACGCACACAATAATGTGTATATGTGGAACATTGAGGAAGCGAATAATAAAGCAGTTAAAAAAGAACCACGAAAACAATCAGTTTGTTGAAGAACCAAAGACTGTTAGTAAAAGACTTTATTTTTCTGAACACTCGGAAATGCCCCATACATTCCCACGACAGACACAACTGATAAACAAACGAAGACAAAACACAATCGAAGTGCTGCTCGTTGACAAGCAATATATATTCTCATAAAGATAATCGTTTACATTTTAAGTTTTTTTCTTTATTTCATTCACAAGTCCACATTAAGATAATAGTCCAGTTCCTTAGGTGAGTTTAGCGTATTTAAGAAAAAACTCCATAAACGATATGCCCAATCCGTTCCACCTGTATGGTAACATGCATAAAAGATAAATGACAGCATACTATTATGAGTTTAGCGTATTTAAGAGAAAACTCCATCAATGATATGTCCCATATGTTCCACCTGTCTGAAAGATAAATGACAGCATACTATTACGTAGATTAAGGAACGGTTGCAGTTCTCTTTAATAATGAATATTTGTTCTTCAATTATACATCTACGATTTCCCTGATGTCTGCCTGTTGAATCTGCAGCATATTATGTACTAAGTTATCGGACATATAACCTTCAGAAACAACCTATGTTCAAATATCTATATGAAACAAAATATAACGACGCCTGTCAGCAACCAATCCGTTTTACGGGCATAATGATGTAAATGTTGCGTTGTGTGACATGCATGTGTGTTAATTTGTACCTGTTTAAGATATTGTTGAGTCCATTTACTATATGTGTTATATATAGTCTATATTACTTAGTATTTTCCTGTTGTTATACCTTCAAGCCGAACAAGTAGAATTGACCGCGATCGTGTTGAGCAGCAACGGTCACAATACATTTGCATGTAACATCTGTTTTCATAATAATTTCTGTTTGATGAAAGCATGTATGCACATAGTTCTGCAGCAATGTACTTGTGATTCATTTAATTATATACGCATTATACATTAAGAAAGAATAAATATTTCAATTCATTTGATACACCTTATGAGCTTTTTACTATGTATGAAATTCAAAAATCAATAAATGAGTCAGTCAATTGATTTAAAAATATTCGCTGACCTGTTCAACCTGAAGAAATACATCTGCATGTACCCTGGTAACAGGTTCCGATTAACTGGGGGTTATGTCTGCAGTTAATTAGACAATCCTTCTCGTCATTGCATATAGTTTCCCCGGTGGCCTTTCAGCGCAGGCATCTGTTGTTTACACAGAATCCATGGGGTCCATCGCATTGATGGTCGCAGTCCTCGTTATCTCTACATAAAACTGCCGTCTGAGTTGTAGCTGACTGTGCGAAGACGGTGGTAATTAAAGCCACTTTCAAAACAGAAAAGAAATTACTTATCAGTTGGAGCCCTTCGACGAAGTCATTGATTGGTTTTCGTCACATTGGTTCGGTTAAAAAGCAGAAACATTGAACAAACTGAGAGTTAACACCTTACAGAATTTAAGGTATTCCGCTGACAAACAATGACTTTATTGCCTGTAGCCAAAGTGGTCGTTGTTTGTAAAGTAAGTTGATTGATTCACGGTTTACCCGGGCTCTTTATTCGGCTTCATTATTTGACATACCGGAAAAGGATCTATTCTGACAGCCCCGATTTAAGAGAGAACCGGTATTCATTTTATCCCATGAGTCCCTTGCTGCCTTGGTGGTGATCACGGATCGTCACCCTTATGCTTCAACCAGTAAGATACATGTATAATGGATCACAAATCATACGGAACTTACCAAGGCAGATCAAGCAGAACATCTTGATTTCCGTTTGGATTTTTTGGATATGATAATCTGTAACGCGTGTGGATTCTTTTTATAGTACATACACTAGAAATGCATTACTAAACTGGATGATATATTGACGCATTGATAAGAATCTGCACTCAAATCTGTACTCAAATCGTGCACGGCTAAATATCTAAGGCAAAAACAAAAAGAAGATCCAAGGCAACAAAAAAATAATATGAGGCTAATTCTTGTTATAGTACATGGACTAAAAGTGTCTTACTAAACTGGATGATGTATTGGCGAATACAAAATCACTCAAACCGTGCATGGTTAAAGATCTAAGGCAAACAAATGTACTAAGTATCATTGAAGTGTGGGTCATTTTCAATCTGCTAATTTGAACTCCCTTGTTGGGGCTTTACTTGTTGCTCCTGTAGATGAAACACTAACTAATTAGACATTTTGTCTCTCAATAATATACCGATAAGCCGTACTAGTCTTTACACAAGACAATCACACACTTATAGGGTAGTATATTGTTGCTCAATCAAAAACATGAGCTTTCGCAGGTAAATCTGTTTTATAAAATGTGAAAGGAAATGTCTAAACATTGACTTTATATACACACGTGGCCTATAGGTTACCATGGGACCAGAGTGGGGTGGCCACTATTCAGTCAATGCATTAACAATAGGCCCATGTATTTGATTGAACAACAATATACTAGTCTATAAGTGCTATCTTGTGTGTGATTTTCTCTCAATAATATAAGGAGTGGTCTGATAACTGAGCAATATACCTGATGTTATCAATTATAAAAGAACTGGAAATTTCAAAGTAACCATGGTTTTCTAAAACATTCATGTGGTATACTATACAGTTATGGACATCTGAAGAGGTCTACATCGAGGTATAAAGACTGACAGCAGTGATATAGACTCCGTCCTCCGGCCTCGGTCAATATCACTGCTGTCGGTTTTTATAACTCAATGCAGTCGATAAACTCGATGTAGACCGAATTAAAAGACCCTAACTTTTTTATTAGTTGACGTACAATAAATTAAAATACAGTGTACAAGAACATCGTTTTTAAAAAACTTACTTTCACAGGTATTCCTTAATAACTAACTGTTTTCGTTAAGCTGAGTTCGAAGCAGACGACATCTTTGGTTACGCCTAACTCAAAGCAGATTATAGAATAGCGTTCGGTAATTGGTTAAAATTGACGTCTGCAGATCAATACGTTGTGTTATTCAGGCGAATGGAAATATGATACTCCGAGAGGAAATATCCACTGGTAAACACAGCCATCTAAATGATGTAACGTATTTACCACCAATCAAAGGTTTTGGTTATTTTAGTGATAAATAATCTAGTTTACAACATGAAAGACGTACCACTACTGATTAAATCATTCACCGAAAGGAATATGGAGAAATCTTTTGTGTTAGAGGTTGAAAACGTAGAACAGTGCCTTGTTGTTGTAAACACAGGATGCTTGCGTCTGCTGAGAACTTTTACGCATTAATAGGCAATACAAGTTGATTTCCTTGTAATTTGGATTAGGAAGCATAATTTAGAAATGTTCATATGAAATACATAAAAACGTAAATTCGAGAGCAACATATTGACATTTTGTTTAAGGTCAATGCTCATAGAAATATATAATTGAATAATATTTTTTTTAAATAAAATAAATATAAATATTAAATAACTATATACCGAGTAAATAAGTTTCGTGACTTGGATTGGAAAGCATAGCTTAGAAAAAATGTAAATGAAATAAATAAAACGTAAATGCGAAAGCAACGTACGGAAGCTTTTTATTTTTTAAAGGTCAATGCTTTGTGAAATATATAATTGAATAATATTTTTTTGTTTAAATCAATAAATATAAATATTATAATGATTATATACCGAGTAAATATAATTTGGCGACTTTGATGGTTAATAGGTCCAGGAACCATCTTCACGAATAGCC
>JAVFBY010280758.1:0-10405 GCA_034781015.1 Tonicella lineata
AGGGTGGGGCGCGGGGATGTTTGTAAAGGGTAACTAGTGGCGTGAAAGGGGGAGGCACGACTAGGCTATATCTTGACATGGTTGAACCTGTTTTTTACTATTTGTTAAATGAGGCAATTTTCTCAATTGAGATGTAATAACACGGTATTTCAGGCCCTAAGTATGAGTGTAGGCCTACTTGTTTTACAGGAAACAATGACGCTAAAGGCTTGAGCCACAGATAATCCCCCAATTGTAATAGTGTGTCTCACGTTGAAACCCCTAAATATCTATTTGTATCAAGCCTATGACACTTGTGATTAAGATAAAATCATCCAATTGGATTTTTTTGTTAATCCAGTAACATTGTTTTTTTTATAACCCTAAGCCGGTGGTAAGAGGGTATCGATATGTCTTGCTGTCGGTTCATTCCTTTTTCGTCTACGATTTGAAAAAAACTGTAAATGTAGTTGGGACATTTCGTAGACGAAACAGGAATGTACCACAGGTGCCCACTAGGTGGGCAAGCCACCTGTAACCGGGGTATTACAGATTTCACGCCGATTCCCTGGGGCTTCGATGAATGAGCAAATGTTGAAAAGATTGTTTGAATGAAACTTAAATTTATTTCATAGATAAAACATGATGGATACAATCCATAATTATAGTATACACAGACAGAAAAAATGTACATTTAATGAAATTTAATAATCGGCTAAAAGGTTAGAAATGTAATCAACATAATCCATTATAACAAGAAGCCCGTTGACAAAATCGTCCTTTAAATCTGCTAGCATATGGTCAACGTCATCCTTCAATAACCCAACGAACAATAACTGGCCTACAGCGAAACTTCTTGCCAAACGGCCTGAGTTATCAGAGGCTAAAGCCAAAGACATTAAAGCCATTTTCAAATTCATAACACCTACAGACAGGTTATTCATGTCGGCTTTGTCTAAGTAGACTTTCAGAAAGACCTACACAGATTCATTGTACTACAGTTAAAAGTTATTTACAATGAAGGATGGAAGCACTAAAACCATAATTGGTGATTTTGTGTGCTTGAAGTGCTGTCGTTTATTCTAAACGGGCAATATTGTTAATCCATCCGGATCCGTTAAAACAGTTTCAACTTATCTAGTCATTTAGTAGTTCCAAGTTATGTATTGCCTTTGCACTAAACATATTGTTGCATTTTTTGTTATTATAAAGTTTATGGATTTGAGAAATATTGTGTTTGTTCACTTTATAATTTTTGTCTTATTTTGTAAATAAAATTAATTTCTGAACAAAAACATGTTTTCTGTTTATTAATAAGATATATTTTGCTATAAAACACATTACTCTGTAGATTTAGTCTTTCTCTATGGACAGAGAAAGGTGAAAAATAACCTTTAATCAACTAAGTACAGTCTGGACTTTAAAATAAGTCGATTTGTTTCAACAAAATTGTTCTATCTCCAATGTTAAAAACCGGTTTTTCGCAAATTTACAATAACAATTTCTGCAAGATCTGCATTAAAGTGATATCTTAAAAAAGTACAACAAGTATAAACAAGTTACAGTGTTAACATTAAAAAAAACCACTTTAAATCTTTGACCTCGATTTTCTCGAAACTGTTGTACCTGGAGATAGGACGCTTTGGTTTTCAGCCGACGAGCTGTCTATAAGCTGTTTCATCTTTACAACTTTGATAAGAATTGACTTCACGATTTAACCACAAATTTACATCCCATCGACAGAGAAACTATTTTAGCCGCCGTTCAGGTTTGGGCAGGTTTTAAAAGGGAATATTTTAATCGGCTTTGGCAGACGTTGGTTGTCTACTCAAAACGGAATGTGTACCGTGATGACCAGATCTGTTGACTCGCCAATTTTATCTGAAATGAAAGATGATGGTCAATAATACCATGAGAGTTTATCAACGAAATGTCTGTGCACTTTCAGCTGACCCTCTTAAAGGGGTGCCAAGGGTTAACCGGCTGGATTGACTTAACATAAGAGACCACTACTTGGAGTGCGTATTTATAAACTCTAAGTCCTTAAAGAAAACTTGTTACTGTTGACGCTTAGCACGATAAAACTTCCCACCAACCATTCACTCTCTCGCAGTGTTATCCGAAATTTGGGAATATAATGTGAATAGTTACATTCTAAACGAAAGAAACATTAATTTAACTTACCAGAAACGGCTTTCTGTTTAATGCCATTTTTAGCATAAAGAAGTCGAGGATAGGAGGAGTAAGAGAGGCAATTTGCATCAGAGCGTAGAGCTAACATCCAGAAACTTAAAACAGAACAATCATTCCACTCGGCACGGATGTAGATGAAGTCTGACCTGTAACATACCCGTACAGAAAAGTGGAATAAGCCACTCACAGCAAAAGACCGTTAAAAGAGTGATCAAGTATAAGATTGTGATTAATCTAGATGGAATAAATGCTATCCCAGAAAAGTATAGAGAGAATTTAAAAGTATATAAGCCCTGATGACAGGTGTCATATTTCCACATGGGTACGGTGGCTTTGGTCTGCAAACACCCCCTCAGATTTTAGGCGAAACAGTGGGTAGCTCAAAATTTTAGCATTTTTCAGAAATTGCACATTTTTCAAATTATTTAGGAACAAAAGTTAAAAGCTTCTGAGATCGCCAGAAATACGCTCTAACCGAATAAGCTAAATGAACTTTGAGAACAGTTCATTTGTTACCGAAAAATAAAACTGATTTTTAGGGATCTAATTATTCAGGCCATCTTAACGTTTCCGTGGAGAAATATGTAAACAGCAATGCTCCCATGGGTTGTAGTTTCTTTATCCTATAGTAAGCCTATAAATTGATTATATGCTTTTTATAATGCCAAAATACCCCTCTTTCTCTGAAGGCATGTCGCTGAGTTCAATAACGTTTTTCACACACATTTTCTGTCGGTGTATTCTGGAAATTACTACATAAATAAAGGATTTAATGGTGGTTCTTGACCTATAACCGTGAGCAGCTATATTTATGTTCAGAATACGACGTTGTTTTAGTAACTTATCACACGATAAATGTGCATTGGCCCATTGACTCGCAGGATTATCCATGTGTTATTTCATGTAAACGTAAAATTAAGAACTATTGTACACTGTACACAAAAAACGATATATTTTTTTAAAAAATCAACACTTGCTTGTGACATTTCACCTATGCGTTTATTTTTTGACAGAGGTTATTACTAAAACAGAATACATGTTCACGTCACTAATTTAAGAAAACCAGTATATTTCACGCCTACACTATCCATTTCTGACCAAATAGTTGACCAAGTAAATCAGATAAAATTTTGGGGAATTATTTTAAACTGTACATTATATGGGACATCACATATTAGTTATATATCTACAAAATTATCTCGGACCGTAGGAGTACTAAACCATATTAAAAACTCTATTAATAAACAAACTCTATTTATTTTACATTACCCTATTATCTATCTCTATCTTTCTTACGGAAACATTATCTGAGATAACACATATCGGTCTAATCTCAAACCTCTTCATCTTCTCCAGAAACGTGCAATTCGTGCTATTACCCTCTCTTCTAGGCTTGATCATATCATTCCTTTATTGATCTATATATCTTGCCTTTATGCTATATAAATATTTATTCTCCATTGATTACTACCCGTATAGTTTTCCATTACCCTGATCAAATTCCCCACAGTTTTCAAAGCTACCTCATCAACACAACACCCGACATTAATGCACGACTTCAACATACCATTTTACAACAGTAACTATTCATATCATTCACTTAAATGTGCTTGTGCTCGGGAATGTAACAAACTATCAACAGCACGTACTGCGTATGATTAGTTTCAAATCTTCATTTAAATCTCAAGTTAAATCTTTTACTATTCAGAATCTTGATTGACGTTTATAGTACAGCAAATCGATTACCGTACTGAAGACAAAAAGCACATTTTTAACTATATAAATATATGTTTACATTTTGAATTTTGACCATATTTCACCCTCCACGTCGTCATAATTATATTCTCATATTATTTATCTGAGATAAAACAAATTCAATTGAGCTTTTTTCCCCGCCATATGTTTAGTCATATCTGCAAGTATTATGTTTTGAGAAACTTTTCTTTTGTATTACATCTATGGTGAAATAAAAATCAATCAATTATGTGTTTAACCCATCACTGTTTTTTATGTATTACAACGGAACGGACACGAACACACAAGCGCTCTCGTCCGGACTACATAGCATACAATAATAACATCAGACATCTGAATACTGTAGAAATGTGGCGAGGATGCTGTTCATATATATATTAAAGTGTTTAAAGAAATTACAATTGAAATGAACAAAAGTGGGAAACCCGTTAAGAGTAGATTTGTAAAGTAGTGTTATGAGTTAGGGGATTTTTTCTACTGTCTGTTTCGCGCCACATAACGCATGCAGAGGTACGGTGGAAGTTTATTATTCCACCTAACAAGTAAATGATTTATTTGCCTTTTACAATTATAAACAATTTCCACACTCAAAGGTTACAATAAAAAAAACCACTGCTTGATACAATCTTTATTCTTAAGGAATATAACGACAAAACACATTTTGTATACATTTAATGTACTCTATTGGAAGTTTTAGGAGATATATTTTGTTATATATGTCGTTATATTTATTACCAGAAGTATATTAACCCGAAGTATGAAACGAGTCATTCACACACATCAACGGCATTGAAGCTCATGCCAGCACGGATTGATGAAGAGGCGCACTCTAGCGGGAAATAGTGGTCACTCAGACGACTTTGTGTAAAATTATGGGTAATTTCTAAAGCACATAAGCAAGGCAAAGGTTAGATTTATATCCCATAATATTCCGGAGATTCAGCCAATAAGAAACTCCGCGATATGAAACAAAACTTAAATGATGCGCATCTACGTCATATGAAATGTATAGCCTAAGGGCTCTGAAAAAACACATCGCCGTTGATGTGGATGAATGGCTCGTTTCATACTTCGGGTTAATATACTTCTGCTACAGGTTAATGGCAAACTGTTTCTGTGACGAATAGTTCCCGACGGTATTAGATATCGACAGGGAATTAACCCTCGGATTCTGACTCAATGATTTTGTTTATAACGTCATTGTTTCTTCACTGGCTGTAGTAAATACAAACGT
This sequence comes from Tonicella lineata, assembly GCA_034781015.1. Taxonomy (NCBI): domain Eukaryota; kingdom Metazoa; phylum Mollusca; class Polyplacophora; order Chitonida; family Mopaliidae; genus Tonicella; species Tonicella lineata. The sequence continues at coordinate 5,162 of JAVFBY010280758.1, forward strand.
TCCGTAAATAATGAACTGCCTGTCGTAATCTATTTTAGAACACTTTACAAGCCTTTATGTATAAGTATCTTCATTATAAAAATGATTGCCAGAAGAAAACGTTTTATAACCGGAATATAGACAGGTTATATTCTGGCTATGAACTTGACGATGTTATCAGATGTTGTTCAAAACTAGGAATTGAGAATATGAGAATAAATCACTAATCCAGGAGTAGCTAGGCCTGCAAATGGAGTGACGTCAGCTAATCTTGGATTAGTGATTTAATTAGCAACTGGACCCAGCAGGACAACAGATACATTCTGCCAACCCAATGTAAACACCAGCCTTTATTATATTATAGAGCTGCAATATGCCATTGTAACAGCTAAAGCTACACGGTCACCCAAATTAGGTTTGATGAACAAATTAATATTTCAATGATTGTACGTAGTGTTGCAGTTTGTTTATAAACTGAAACTTTACGGTCGAAATTAAACCTTAATAGCTTTTAACTTCTGCCTGTGGTTATGTATTAACAAAAAATACAGGGTTTTGGGTGACTGTGTCTCTTTAAAAATAAGAAGATTTACCATTGAATAATGCGAGATCTTCAATAAACGAAATTCAAGTAAAGATTTAAGAACAATGGCGAAAACTCTTTATTGCGTCAGTCAAATATATGTAATACAGCAAGCCATGAAGTGTTTTTTCAAAAGCCAAACGAACAGCATATATTTAAATGACGTTTGAAAGCCGGGTGGCTTTGCACGGTTATTCGCCAGCGGGTTTTCTTTTCAATAGCACCTTCTTCTGCAGTCGCAGTACTGGGGAAGGGTCAATTGGCGCCATGTAAGGTACCAAGGCCAAGGCCATCCTCCTGGTCTGAAGCATACTAGCAGAATAAATTTGTATCTGAAGAAACAATCTGGGCGACAATATCCCGCACGTCTCGAACAGTGAGTACACGACCGGGTCCTATAAACAGTGGAGAAAAATCCAACATAGTTCAATTAGTTTGTTATTTTCTTAGGTCGTGCCACAGGCACAGTAAAGGATAGATTATTAAAATAATAATGATAATGATTGTATATTATTTTAATAATCCATAATTCATCGTGTCTGTAGGTCGTGTCTTGTGTAATATGTATTATGCCTTCTATTTCACTCACATGGCGATGGTGTCTGGGTTCTTTTTCACAATACAAGTTTTGCATAAGTGAAAAGTTGAAAAGTTTATAGATTGAAGTATGTAGTAGCCTAAGGTTCACCTTGAACACAAGAATTAAGAAATTTAAAATAAAGCTAAATTTGCAACCGATTTCTGGCATATATCGTACCAGAACTAGGCCTACTCAGAAGCACCGTTGCCTAACAGTAGTAATTTCATGGTAATGCGAACATTCTAAGGGGCGTTGCAGGAACTGGTACGTAGATTCTAGAACAGCTATTTTTCCAGCAAAGTGATGTCGTATAATACAACTCTTGTCTGATAAGTTGAAAGACGAGTTTAGTGGCATCTGACACACTGGCTATCCAGATGAGTTAAGCCCATTGCTCTATACCAATGGCAATTAACAAACGTGCGCCTAACGTGCAGAAGACATACACATTAAGTTAACAATTACCTGCAGACGGCGTAACGAACACGAGGCCAAATAACCCAACACAATTTGCTGTATCTCCATATATAGCGATAATGATATGGGCAGGATGATTGTACAGGCCATACATTAGCGGATACAGCCCTGGTCTCGCGAGCAGAAGACAAATCCTCGCTAGGCAAATCATCCGAGTCCGTGGGTTGACTGAAAACGGAAAATGATATACATCTATATGTACAATCTGTTTAACATTTATTATAATCCAATGAAGATCGCCATGGGCTTAAGAGAGTGATAAATCTGTTACACATGCCAACTATGTAAATAACATACTGGATGGCTGTCATTTACATGGACGACTGAAGTATCTCATTTAGTAGGCGCTGGTGATTGCCATTTAGTTTGTGTCTGAAGTAGGCCTATAGCCCGTAAAACTAATTTTTGCACCGTAACCCTCGTGACGGCAAATCGCCAAATACAGCATCGTTAGTCCTTAATTTACTACCACAATTTTTAATACTAGCATAGGGTTCAAAGTTGCGCTAGCTTACTCTTATCATTTATTCTTTAGTCTTCTACATTTATTTTCGAACATTCACACATATTTGTATATTCGACAAATTTGTTTTCTTTATAGGTTAAAAATCGAGTTAATAAAGCCCAGTTTAGGTAAGTGGGGTTTCCTTTGCAATGGAAATCATACTCCTGGACACAGTCATTTTTGGAAAGTCTTGTATATACATGCAATTTAAATAGAGATAAATGGCTTACAGGGATCTCTGCGTTTTCCGTTGTGCTAGCAGCTCGGCATTCTCAGGGTCGGCAGCTAAGGCTCTTCTCACTTCAGCTCTGTGGACAAAAAAGTTCCATTAGTTTATAAATGTATTAGTTGCTAGTTGGTCGACAATCAACATTGTGCTCAAGGGTATATAAGTTCCCTGACGATTGTGCAGTCCGTTAAAAATAGAGAGGCCTGGCACACCCAAGCCACCTCGCATCCTGGGTCCGAGAAAACAGAGTGGGTAGTTTAATTTATAAATACAATTTAGTTCAATATTGAATTAATCGGAAGTAATCCCCAAGGTGACTAAACGTATTTTTGCGACAATATCATATAAATAACAAAACATAGCTTTATGTTTCCAAAAAAATTGTCAACAAATACGAAATCGACAAAAAAAGGTTACAAGTTAATAATCATAAATCATTGATAATATTTTGTTTCTCGTCACTTGAATATGTTGAAAACAGACACTTAGAGTAGAATTCCTGATATGTTATTTATGAGATTTACTATGTTGAAATAGATTGCTGTACATTACACCTCCTATACATTAGACAATTGTGGTATGTTAATAAATAGATCGGAACAATCTTACTGTGCTTCGTTACTTAAGGCGGAATCAACCAGAAATAAAATAAAGTAAAATACATAAGAAAACATACGCAGGATATTCTTCTGGACTTTCAGTTGCACTTTCGCTATCAATCCATTCGTCTGTGTTAGCCTTAAAGGTTTCCGGGGCGATACAAGACTGTGCCACTGCCTCGCCAATTAAGCAAACAACAGCTACAGCCAACGCAAAAACCTGCAAAGACAAGTCACATAAAAGTACCATTTATTAGTAGTATTTTTTAAATTTTATGTAAATGACATTTAAATCGTTCTGTGAATGTCATGAACGAATTCAAGCTAACGGGACCTATAGTCCTGTTCCGTAGAAGGGAGCTATGGGTTGGGTGATTTCTCAGCGAGAAGGGGTATCTCAAATTTGCTATGAGCATTATTCACCCATAATTTTGGATATAATTAAACCTTACACGCTGGTGTTCTCACATTGCCAATAAACGAATCAAACTTTACTTAATACCGATGTGTTTTTTTTTAAACGAAACCAGAAGTGAAACAAATTTTGATGGTGTTTGGAAAGAGGTTTGAACAAAATGGTTTCAACAGGTTCTGGTTCAGAACAGTTTGCAGTCTGGGCCTCGTCCGAAATCGAACCCACGCCCTCAGTGTCAGACACCGAATCGCCAGCAATAAACACCTAGACGACTTCTCTTGAAGAAGGCCAGCTCACTGATAGGTCTAGGTGGTCGACATTTACTGCTGGCGATTCGGTGCCTCACACTGAGGGACGTGGGTCTGATTTCGGACGGGGCAAACATTTTCTGAATTAGAATCTGTTCAAACTAAGAAAGGTACCTGAAAGCGTTTACTTCGAATAAGAAAAGCTGTAATAAAATGATAATAAGAAGATAGCTTTGAAACTGAACTGTGCAGATATCCTTGAAGCAAAACTGATAACTACTTACCAACTTCATGTCGAGTTTTCTTCTGCCTTGGTACGGATGATGAAAGAGCGCGAATGTACGTATTGTCGATGAACCTCTAAGTCCTACACAGAGCTGTGCATCCTAGGCCACCTTTTATTAGCGAACCATCCTTTTCTTCCATTACACTTATCTTTATTCTATTTTCTTTTCTTTTATTTTGTCATTGTATGGTTCTTTTTGAGTCGACACAAAGATTTCAGGACATTTTTTTTTTATCGTTTAAAAGCAACACAGCCGAATGAATATGATTGGTTGATAAGGCAGTATTTCCGCCCCAGAAAAACACAAAACGTTTCAAATGCACTGAATTTAATTGGTCTATGTCCGATAAGTCTTGCTAAAAAAAATTAGCTTACAATAATGAAAAAGAAAATAATGCACTGAATAGCCTAACACAGCAGTATTTCGACAAGAGAAATTCAATACTTTTGTTTACAACAATGTACGGGTAAACAAGAAAGAACACTTCCTTACACGTGGATGTAATTTATTTATATGACTTTTTATGAAATTAAAAATAGCTGTTGACTGTATAGGCATTACCGGGGACAAGTTTCAGAATTTTAAAAAATATTTCTAAACCATCAAACTTTTACTAATCTAAAAACTGCTGAAACTTTTCTACAGTACCCCATAGGCACCGAGGGATAAATAAAGACCAACATTAGTTACGCCATAAAAAGTGACACATAATAAGTGTTAAATTTGTAATGACAAACATTGTCCCCAAATTATGTTGTACCGTATATTTTGTTTTTTTTTGGTGTTAATAACCGACGGGTGCAGTGATATTTCAGCTTATGGCGACATTGTTTTGCAAAAGAAAATAACAAAACACAAAAAGTGTAACTATTGCAAATTAAATACTTGTCAAGTATGATCGCTATACATATATACTCACAACATACTGTCCTTATGGAGCGTTAACATATATCACAATTTTTTAAATCACAATTTAGGTGCTCTTTTTGTGATTACCTTTAGATCATAGGCCTACTGTGCTTACTTTGTGATCTAGAACATTTATTTTCACTTTCATTGCGGTTGTGTGCATGCTCTTACGAGTCCTTTCCGCAAAAGACATTTTGTCTGATTCCTGCCCTGATACCTACAATTCTGGCTGCCCTGGAAGCTATAAGGAACATCACAGGACGGGAGTTTGCCTTGGCCGCTCTTAAAAACGGGAGAAAAAAATTCAAACTACAATACTATTGCTCCGACGACAATTGCTCTGGCGACAATTGCTCTGTCATAAATGCTGTGCTTGGGCGCAATTATCGCCGGGGCAATTATCGCCGTGACAATTGTCGCCGGAACAATTGCC
>JAVFBY010280869.1:0-10404 GCA_034781015.1 Tonicella lineata
ACGATTACGCTAGTGCTGCAACCGAATATGGCGGTCCTGGTTTTCGTCTGTTACACGCGGGCGACCACTCCTACGACGGCCAGATGTGCTTCCTGTGGTTCGATAGCGTTGTTGGAGTCGAACAATGGGGGACTCGAAATGCTGCAAAGGGAGATAATATTGGACCCTGGGGTCGCGTAATGCATTCGAAAGTGACGCAATTTTATAACGTCACGGACATTTTTCCTCTGTGACGTCATTGATATGAGTCACATTCGAATGCATTACGCGGCGTCAGGGTCCAAACTTATCACCCTTTTCAGCATTTACGAGTCCCCCATTGTGAGTTTTTTTCTGTGTTTTGTTTTTCCTCTATATTGTTCTTAAGACTAACACGGCTCCAACACATATACTTTTAAACATGTAAGTGTTAAAATGATAAACATTAAAGCAATTGATAGTTAAAGATCTTAATGTTTATTATTTAAACATCTTCGTTTTTTTTTATACATTCAGTGTTTAAACGATATTTCTTCCTTGAACAGGAAATATTTTATTATTGCTAATTAAACACCATTGTTTTTAAATAATGGATGTATGGTTAAACAAGTGTTTAAGTGATTTATAACTTAATATCAATTAAACACAAAGGTTTTGAAATACTCAATATTGAACATACATGAATAACTAGTAATCGCTTCAGTGTCTATCACTTCAACACTTAGATGTCTAAAAGCTGAATATGTTTAAAATATGAACGGTAGAGAGTTGAATAATTGATGCATAAAGGCGTTTAACTTCCAAACACTTCATTTTTACAGTGTAGCATTCCTCATCGGTTTATCAATAAAATGAGATTTTGTTATCTAAAATATATAATGCAACGTTTCCCGTTGTTGTTATTAGTCACAAAGAGCTCTAGACGGCCAAAGACATTTGTATCTAACATCGTTCGTGTAAATTATAGCCGTGCCCAGTTTTAGTAGATGGGGCACATAGGAACTTCAGGCAAATTTCTGTTTTCATGAGCTCTTTCTAAACAATTTCTTAAAATAACGAAATGAGATTGATGTAAAAGCGATATTTTTTTCCCAGAGAAGGTGGAAATTTACACTTTATTTCCTTTCCGAAGACACAATTTAGCTAAGAAAAATGTTTAAAGTATTTTAAAAGTCGGGCTGTTGTCAGTCCTGTCTTTATTTACATGGCTACCCAAGTAAATACAAACTTTTACATTGATTTTAAAGAAAAATAGGAAATCAGAACTTCCAATTTACGAAAAAGAACATAACTTTTTCTATCTGGGAAAAATACAGAAACTCGCCGATTTATAAATAGTAATACCCCATTTAGCGGTTAGTGGGCCTTTAATACAACCATTTCGTCAAAGAATTTGCATGGGGGTACAGATGGGAAAATAAGGAAATGTATGAGAAAAAAAAAACACCCGCATGCTTTTAAAGGAGAAGAAATATAAAATAAACAACACCCACCCGCACTCTTTAGAAATAGTCCTTGAGAAAGAAGACATTAACAAAGCTATGCCCATTTGATTAAAATCTTCGCCGGTATATAACTGGCTTAGTCACAAAAAGGCTCCATTTTATGCAGTGATATGCATCAAATTGAAGCAAATTATGTGGTTGTATATCGGCGAATTACTGCTGTAAGAATGCGCTTACATGACGATGTAGTACGACAACAGAGTAATTCAATGTTTTAAAATCTTTACTATCAGATGTTATTGTGATAAGATTGTCAAAAAATAATAAATAAAATGTCAAGCTATACACATTCACACAAATTTCCAAGGAATATGTTTTTCGTAAAAGGGGTTTTCTAGCCTTGAAAATAGTGCACGAAACCGAAAGCTTGACATGTCACCTATTTGTCCCAGTGTTCTAGTCTGCGTTGAAAAGCTATATAGTACTGAATGGTTACCAAATGAGCTAGGTCTTATCTAGTAGGGTACATAAATAGCCTTGGATCTTTTTGCTCCATCCATATATATGCACCATTTGGAACATTAGCTCGTGCATAAATTAATTATTTAGAAATCTCAATTATTTATAATTGACTATAGGCCTACCAATTATGCAACTGGTTTACTCAATTAAATGGTACTGTTAACTGATGGTAGCTATAACATATGGTAATGGCGGCCAGTCACAGTCATTTATTATACATTGACAAGGACGATGACATGGCTTAAAAAGCAAGCCGTATGCACTCCTTCAGTAGGGCCACAACTGGCGTTAAAAGTGTGCAGATTGCACAGGGGTAGTCATACATGCCTACAGATTTCGGCGCCCGATCAATAGAAAATCGGCCAATCTACAATTAATGTAGTGGGCTTACCGAATGTACGATTATTCCACAAGGACTTAATTTTACTTCAATAGAGCTATGGAATCAGTTATATAGTCACACCGGCATATGCTACCGGAGTCTCGTCACACCCCGCAGCAATTGGATGAAGTATTAACTCGGTGTTTGTGATCAGTTGTTTCGAACAAAATGAGCACTGTGCTTTAGGGGAACCACGATTTGTCGCCTATTTGCTGTTTTCAAAGATACTAGACAGTTTTATACATGAGTGCAAAACTTCCACTAATCACGAAAGATAGCATATGCTTAGACTAGGGTTCTGCGGTGTGCCTCCAAATCGTTAATCGTGAAAGATATACTTGGACTAGTGTTCCTGAGTGTTCACCCATATCGTGAAACGATATACTCGAATTGCATGGTGTTTTACGTACACTTTGCCTCAAAATCGTTGATAGCGAAAGATATACTTGGACTGGTGTTCCACTTAATCGTAATTAGCGAAAGATATACTTGGACTGGTGTTCCACTTAATCGTTATTAGCGAAAGATATACTCGGACTGGTGTTCTACAATGTAGGTCTACCTCCAAATCTTTAGAGAAAGATATACTCGGACCGGTGTTCTTTCAAATCGTCGGAAAAGGATATAATCGGACTGGTGCTCTTGAGTGTTCACCCCAAAAAGATAAACTCGGATTGCAAATCGTTGATAGCGAAAGATATACCCGGACCGGTGTTCCTCCAAATCGTTAGAGAAAGATTTACTCGGACTAATGTTCCTCCAAATTGTCAGAGAAAGATATAATCGGACTGGTGTTCCACTAAATCGTCAGAGAAAGATATACTTGGACTGGTTTTCCACTTAATTGTTATTAGCGAAAGATATACTCGGACTGGTGTTCTACACCGTAGGTCTACCTCCTAATCTTTAGAAAAAGATATACTCGGACCGGTGTTCCACCAAATCGTTATTAGCGAAAGATATACTCGGACTAATGTTCTGCAGTGTGTCTCCACATCGTTAATCGTGAAAGATATACTTGGACACCATATCGTTATTATCCAAAGATATGCTCGGACTGGTGTTCTACACTGTAGGGCTACCTCCAAATCGTTAGAGAAAGCTATACTCGGATTGGTGTTTCTCCTAATAGTTAGAGAAATATATACTCGAACTGGTGTTCCACCAAATCGTTATTGGCGAAAGATATACTCGGACTAATGTTCTGCAGTGTGTCTCCAAATCGTTAATCGTGAAAGATATACTTGGACTAGTGTTCCTCCATATCGTTATTAGCGAAAGATATGCTCGGATTGGTGTTCTACACTGTAGGCCTACCTCCAAATCGTTAGAGAAAGATATACGCGGACTAATGTTCTGCAGTGTGTCTCCAAATCGTTAATCGTGAAAGATATATACTCCTCGACTGGTATCCTGTAGAGTGTGATTCCAGATAGTGTCTGGACGAGATTATATACAAGGAACACGAAATATGTAACTAACAGTGATTATAAGAAACAAACAAATGTGTTTCGGGTGAACTTTGCTCCAGAGAAAAAGTTGTACCAATTCACAAGACTTAATTAGGAGAAGACGTCTCTAAGAAATGTGGAACGACCAGAAAACTCAATATATTATATAATCCCGACATCATATTAAGTAACCTTTTTTTTTTAGAAGATTACAAGACGTTCCTATAGCTAAGTCGGTGACGCAATTCAATATATACTAAAGGTAAGGTACAAAATCATAATTGCCAATATATAGTAAATTCGTATCACACAAGTAGTTGAAACTAGTTTGGTCGTTTTAAATTTGTTACATTCTGCATATAAGGTACTAATATATTCATGTGCATTCTTTTGTCTAGTGCTTTCGACTATACGATAAAAGGATTTAGAAACATATCTGCTTAAACAACGACACTTTTACAAATAGTAATATGTTTTTAAACAATTTCTTATATAATATTGGTTTCGACAAAAAAAATCACAAGTGAAGCATCGTCCGAACACATGTATGGTATCTCTCAGTCTGATTAAAATCAGATCTACATTAGCTCCCCGGTAGTGTACTGTCGTGATGAACACATGCATGGTATCTCTCAGTCTGATTAAAATAAGATCTACATTAGCTCCCCGGTATTGTACTGTCGCGATGAACACATGCATGGTATCTCTCAGCCTGATTAAAATCAGATCTACATTAGCTCCCCGGTATTGTACTGTCGCGATGAACACATGTATGGTATCTCTCAGTCTGATTAAAACCAGATTTACATTAGCTCCTCGGCATTGTACTGTCGCGATGAACACATGCATGGTATTTCTCAGTCTGATCAAAATCAGATCTACATAAGCCCCCCAAATGATGTCGATTGGTCGACCAATCAGAGGGCCGCTTACCAATCCAAGATGGGTGAATAGGGGATTTCCCTGGGACTGCCCTAGCTTAAAAGCGTATATGTTTACCAAAACTTCCTGCTATCTAATTTTTCATTGGACAATTTTAACGGTGACCTTTCTTGAACCCCACACTAGTTAACGTCATTGAACACTATTTACTAGTATGTTGTCATATCTACATTGCGACAATACAATACCAGGGTGGGGGGCTAATATAGATATGATTTTAATCAGATTGGGTATCTCTAGACGTGCTAATACAGAGATGTATTAACCTTGGCGAACATAAAGTGAAGTGACGACGAGTATATGTTTCTAAATTAGCGTCCAAATATCACCAAAGAACACAAAGCTCGGAAATGATGTGCAAGATTCTCTGATGTATATATAATAATATATTATTCATGCCGATGGGACTCGGTGTTATCAACAGTGCATGTTAAAAGACCCAAGAACAACCAGTTGTGTATTATAGTGTTAATAACCCGTATATGTGATTTGAAGACAGATCGGTGTGCATTTGATTAAAACCTTCGATGGTAAATAACCGACTTGGTCACAAAGAGGCTCCATTTTATGTGCATCAAATTGAAGCAAATTATGCGATCGTCCATTGACGAATTACTGATGTATGAATATACGCACGGCCTACATGACGATGTCATAAGAAAACAGATTAATTACGTTTTTTTTTAAATCTGTACTATCAAATATAATTGTGTTTAGATTGACATTGTATTTCTTATTTTTTGACAAACTATAGACATTCACACAGATTTCCAAGGAATATGTTTTTCCGTAAATGAGGGTTTGCCGCCTGGAAAATAGCGCACGAAAGTTAAAGCTTGGCATGTAGCCCATTTCTTCCAAAGTCTGCGTTGAAAAGCTAGATAGTACTAAATGGTTACAAAATGATCGGTGTGCAGTCTCCTTCCATACAGCACAAGCATCGATCTGGATAGTTCATAATACCACATAGAATTATTGACGGATAGGTCTACGGGTCAGAAATACAATAAATGACAGGGAAAGTTTCACTTCAACCCATAAAGGAATATAATCTGTATTTACTTCCATTTAATAAGTTATAAGGTGCATAATTATGCTGATACATATTTAGCCCGAAACTATTTTATTTTCATTTTTTTTTTCTGTCGCTAATGCATGTTAGCTCCAAAACGTGGTGTAAAGCTGTAAGCTGCAAGCTTATGCCCATTATGATATTGTAGATAGTCATAGACGGTGTGTAATCTGATTAAAATCATATCTATTTTAGCTCCCCGGTATGGTATTGTCGCAATGTAGATCTGACAACATACTATAGCAATCAGTGTTCAACAGTGTGGGGTTCAAAAAAGGTCACCGTTTAAATTGTCCAATGAAAAATCAGATAGCAAAAGCTGTGGTAAATATAGACACTTTTAAGCTCTAGGGCAGTCCCAGGGGAATCCCCTATTCATCCACCTCGATTGGTAGGCGGCTCCCTGATTGGTCGACCAATGGACATCATTTGGGTGGGTTTGTCCTCAGACCTACATAGCGACAATAAAATTACGGGGAGCTAATGTAGATCTGATTTTAATCAGACTGAGACGGTGTGTTTCTAGAAAACTGTTATGACTTTTTGATGAGGGTGTATACAAAGTTATACAAATGCCATGCTGGCCCACACATCTTGTCAAAACTGGAAGTCCGATATCACATATTACCCACTGACCATAAATTTAGGCCAATGTCGGAAAGAATGATAAAAAAAAATAGCATTTTATTGACAAGACCCTTGATATAGCCCGGTATAAAACATTTAGTCGCAAACTAATAACAAAACCATAGACACAGATACAAAAAAGTGTATGAAATGAGAGCGGCCTTTATACGATTTCGCTGAAATCTAGGGCATATAAACATTGACCTGATATAAGTTGTGATGTATAATCTGTGATCAGCCTATTACACATTGTTTGCACTTTACTGTTACTGATTTATTGTTATATATCAAAGGTTACGCACTGATAGTATTCATGCGTTAATACGCGGAATCACGCAACCTGTGTGTTGTTGCAAACATCTGTCAACTACATAGGAAAGACGGACATTAAAGGCCTAGCGTTACGACCAAATCAATATGCCGAGGTAATGGTGTAACGTATGTGCAAATAGCGGGGGGAAAGAGTGGCTATCATATATGGGTTATTTTTGTTTTTACATTATTTCTTTAAAAATGTTTGTGGCCTATATTTACGTTGACTAACATTTTGTCCGACTTATTTGTAATATTCCAACCGTGTCTCTATTTAGGCCTTGTATGCCACGTATTATGATGAATATATATCCGAAGGTGAATGGTATAGGCCAACTGAGGCTAATTATCAGGACTATGTCCGACTATCTCATCTCCTGATGGTGGCATAATAAAGGCTGAAATATTGAGTCAAAATGAAGTTATCGTTTTTTCGGATTAACACTAACACTGTAATATGTCCGACTATGTTGACACTTAAATTAGAAATATAAGTAGCCTTGAGTTACTACTAATATTTCTAATATAAATCCATGAAGATGATTGTAATTAATGTTGACACTGGTCGGCAATTGTTCCTATAACAGAGATTGGACTCTAGTAATGGCGGTTAACAAATCGATAGTGTAGACTTGTTTCATTTTCTCTCAGGACATAATGTATTCTCTTTGTGTCAGTGTTATTATATACTTATTAATATTTAACTATTTTCACTAATACAAAGAAATGCCATAAAACTAATGACATATACACGTTTTACTCCTTGTAGGACAGTCAAAGGACGTGGAGTGTCACTGGCAATAATGGAGGCCGTTATTCATAGTAAGAGTTTGGTGACTTTCTTCTTTTCCGCCATAGTGTTTTTCATCCTGTACAAACCCTACATTGACTATCCGCCGGAAACAATTGGGGCCGCCATCTTTAAAGCCTTTCCCGTCTGGTCATTGGCTGTCTACGTTATACCACCAAACACCGAGTTGTCACGGCTTACGATTGGTGAACGGAACGTGGTCATTGGTCTTCTGATGTCAAGTATTGGCGACATGTGCCTGATTTGGAGAGATACGCTGTTCCTGACTTGTTTACTCTTCTTCTCCATCGCACATCTGTTTAATCTGCAGGCATTTCATCATTATATAAAGACGTCGAAGAGTAAACGGGAATCATGGAGCCTGCCAATGTTTCTTGTGATCGCAGTTACATCGTGGATGGCTATACACGACAAGGTGCCCGATGTCTCCATGCAGTATGTTCTTATAGCTTACAGCAGTTTGTTGATTGCAGTCGCCTGGTCAGCCACGATGCGTTTTGAATATGAACGTACGTGGACAAGTTTAGCAGGTTGTTTAGGAACAGCCTCATTTTTACTATCGGACGCCCAGGTTGCTATTGATCGATGGATAAAGCCCTCTCCATTCGCTGAAGGGCTCATTTTAATAACGTACTATCTGGCTCAGCTTGGAATAGCGATCAGTGCTACGTGATGCAATGTGGTCATAAGGAATGTAACTTGTAAGTGGACAAGCCTTTCTCTAGATTTTGTATTGGTAACCTGTAAATACAGACATGCTCGCCCAAAATGATGTATTGTGCGTAATTATATAGAACAACAAGAGTTATACTTATTTTTCTCAAGAAGCAGAAATTAGAACCTTTTCGTTAATTTCACCCCCAACTTGCTAGGCTAAGTAGAAGTTTAGAAGTAACTAAAAGTATTACATTTAAATATGCTTCCAGAATAATAAAATGAAGGGGCGGCAAGTCCCTTATAACAAGACTTTCATTGACATTCATACCTTAGCATAAAGAAGGCTTGTGCGTTTGGTTGGCGTTATTCCGCCATTATTCTCGCAAATTATTGGCATCTTATTCTAATTTAACCTTACTTAGGAAGGTTCTTTGGTCACCATTAACTGCCGCCGAAACGTGATTTACAGCTAGAGCTTTTTGAATCGAATAACAAAAAATGGGACTCCGGTTGGCACGCCGTCTTTACATTGTTCGAATCTTAGCATGATTTCTCTTCGCTCGTACAAACTAAGTGAACAATGAAAAAAAAATCATTTCTACGGTATGGTTTTAATTTATGGACAGACGTTAATAGGCCTACTACGTAAAATCCTAGCAGTCTGAATTTGTTGATAAAAGTAATCTTTAGTTTAACACAATTTTACGCTTGTCTCAAGAAACGGGGATATAACTAATTGTGATTGGATTGTCAAAAAATTATAAATAGAATGTCAAACTATACACATTTGCACACATTTCCAAGGAATATGTTTTCCGTAAAAGGTGTTTTCCTGCCTTGAAAATAGTGCACGAAACCAAAAGCTTGACATGTCGGCTATTTGCCCCAATGTTCTAGTCTGCGTTGAAAAGCTAGATAGAACTTAATGGTTTCAAAATGCGCCTTGGTTACGAGGGAGTAGTGACATTTATGGAAGCCGGATGTTGTCAACGCGAAACAAAGCGGAAACAAGAGAACGTCAAATAGCCAATACATCGCGAAATAATGGCTATTTGACGTTTTTTCGTTTCCGCGTTTTCTCGCCTTTGGCAAACGCGAGAAAACGCGGATACGAGAAAACGCTAAATAGCCATTATTTATCGATATATTGGCTATTTAGCGTTTTCTCGCTTCCGCGTTTTTTCGCGTTTGTCAAAGGCGAGAAAACGTGGAAACGACAAATGGCCATTATGTCGCGATATATTGGCTGTTTGGCGTTTTCTCACGTTTGTCAAAGGCAAAAACACGCGGAAACGAGAAAACGCCAAAAAGCCATTATTTCGCGATATATTGGCTATTTGGCATATTCTCGTATTCGTGTTTTCTCGCCTTTGACAAACACGATAAAATGAAAAATCCATGACCGCATCCGGCTTCCATAGACATCTGTTATGAGGGCGAGAAAACGCGGAAACAGAGACTAGCTCTTTAATGGCATTGACTGGGACTTGCTGTGTATCGGGGATCGCACTGAGCCAACTCCACTTTTAGAAATCTTCGAATGCAAGGATTGTCTATTAGATAAAGATAATGGAATTCAAAATGAGAGGAGTGGACAATATGTTGACAGCCAGGGTTGTAGAGGAATCACTGGAGTGTCTCCCATGATGGATTCTTGGTCTATTGTTAATGATTTGTATGATGGCGGAATTGTGGAAGAAATCTATTAAATATTTAAATCCTGAACATAATTATTTATGAAACGACTTCAACCCTTTTTAAGCTATCATCCCTTGCGTACTTCCATATTTTCTACATGTGATGCATCGTACTTGTTATCTGTAATCATTTATGAATTAAAAACAAAGTTTAAGGAATAAATGAAATCCTTTAAACTTCATATACTTTTAGTTTGTGTTGTTAACATTAATAAACATTGAAGGATTTTCAGTCTGAGTTTTTGTGAAGTATATATCACCTTAATCGCAGTAACGTAGCTAGAGGTAAATGCAAGGGAATTGGATTTTCCTAAGGGTTTAAGTAGTCAACAATCAACTAGAAATTTGAAAACTTTGTAAAAGTTTGCTGTTTAACATAGTACTCAACATCTTCTCGAGACAAGGCAAGGCCCGACGTAAAACTCTATTATTTCCCTTGTCACATTTACTTATAAATTCTTGTCAAGCTAGAAGCAGTTATCTCTCCTAGCGCCAGTTCCGGAAGTC
>JAVFBY010280980.1:0-10403 GCA_034781015.1 Tonicella lineata
TTTAAAATAACTTATTTTTAAAGTCAAAATTCAAAATTATCTCGACGATCGTAGCGAGCAAAAACAGATTGTCATTTTATGGACCAATCACTTTAACTTCATGATTAACAGATTTTGAGAAAACTTGGCGGAAGGAAAAAAAATAATAATAATCATACCGATAACAATATGTTTCCAAGTTTTGAAAAACTAGCGAGCAAAACTATTGGTTTTGAAAAAACTTGGAAACCTAATAATCATACCAATTTCAACTTGGAAACCTAACAAGAAAAAAATTAAAACTCAGGCTCCATTATGATTTGCGTATTACTATCCGGTATATAGTGCCCAATTTTCAGAACAATCCTAGCATTATTGACAAAGAAATAGTGACATATTCCATTTAGTTAGTGTTACATTAACAACAAAACAACAAAATCGTAAACAAAAGAGTGAGTAAGTTCTAGACACCGTTCACCACGGGAAAAAATGAGGATAAAATATAATAAAACGCAGAACACTTAACAGCTGACTAGAACACTGTGTCGACTCAACACAATGTTGACATGGTGTCAACACCATGTCAACCCTGTCATTAGGTTATTTATTTGGTGTACTGTAGTTAATCACGCTACCCAAGAAATAGATTTAAGATTTTAGTTTCCATTTATCTATTTCCTTTTCTTTCATTCAGGTTGATGGAAAATGTATTTTGGATATGTCCGATAAACAGCTGATGTTGTTTTTACCGAAATTTGGAGACCGAATGGCTGTCAGAAACTATCTATCTAAAAAGGACAAATCCAATAAAAACAGTGATGAGAGATTAAGTCTCTTACAACGTCTGCGACACAAATTGCAACCAGATGGGAGGGAAACAGATGACTCTTCACAGTCAAAGATAACTAAAAATGCTGTAAAAAATGATAGATCCATTGAGTTTGGATTGATGTTATATGATCCAAGCAAAGATACATTTGTGCCTGTAAGATCAAGGAAAGGAGGTGGCATAAGAAAGGTAAAGGTTCCAAAGAGCAGCTCTAAAGAAAATTTATTAGACACCGGCACAGACATTTTTTTTAAAACTGAGAACTTTTCCTTTGGCAATCAAAATGATTATCATCTGGATGTAATGGATTATAAGCAAGTGGTCCTTGAAGAAGGAATTACAGTCGAAAAAATTATTGAAACAACAAAACTACAAAAGTTAAGATTTTATCTGTCAGCTTATAAAAAATGCCACCAAGCAAATAAGCAAGAGGAAGAAAGAAGAGCATCCACCTTTGTCCAGACACACACTGATTCGTTATTTGATGCACCTGTTGCAGCAGACACAGCCCCAGCGACATCTCCAAGGCAATCGATATTTACTGTTTCTAAAGAAAGCGATATCAAGTTGCTGTCTCCATCATCTGTGTTTAGTAATGCTAGTCCGGAACCCCCAGGAGATATTTCTTCAAACATGTTTTCACCTTTTGAACCACTTGACCAGTCTGATGGAGGATTTCTCCCTAACCTTCAACCTATTGAACTTGAATTGGGTAGCACTGGACCCACTTTGCTGTTTGAGGACAGCCTGGGTGAAGTACAATTTTTAAGTCAGCCAGATACAAACGCCAAACACTCAAAGCTTATAGAAATAAAGGCCAACCTCCATCGTGGGCATATTTTTAAAGAACTCACACAAATTTTTAAAGCTGACCTTGACCTTAAACATTGTCTATTAGATATAAATCTTATTTTACCGAATGGCGAAAAAGAAACAGCTGAGGATAATGGAGGAGTACTTCGAGATGTACTTACTGAATTTTGGCAATCTTTTTATGACCAATGCACCTTGGGTAATAGGGTAAGAATTCCATACTTGCGACACGACATGCACCCAGAGGACTGGTGTGCTATTGCCAAAGTAATAGTGTTCGGATGGAGCCAACAAAGATGTTTTCCAATAAATATATCTAAGGCATTCATGGCTTATTGTGTGTTTGGGGTTGACTCATTTGGAACATCTCAGGCAAAACTTATTCCAGAATTTTTAGAATTCATTCCAGAGGCAGAAAAGATAACTATACAAAAATCCTTGTTGGGAGAATTTGACATTGAAGAAATAATGGATTTGCTGACAGCCCACGAATGCCGGCGAATACCCACACCTGACAATATAAAAACACTGATAGGAGAAATTGCTCACAAAGAAATGATACAACAGCCAAGTTTTGTGAAAGACTGTTGGGCCGAATGTTTCCAGTGCTGCCAGTTACAAATAAGCAACCTAAATGAACTGTATTCTAAACTTGACCCTACCGCAAAGAAAGTTTTGAGCATCCTCCACTTCCCAACACCCTTGACGCCAAAAGAAGAAGAAGTCAGCAAATTCTTGCAAAGATATGTAAGGGGTCTTGAGAAAACCCAGCTAGAAAAGTTCCTAAGATTTTGTACTGGGGCCGACTCCATGGGAGTGTCATCAACTGGAGAGTACTACCACATCGGAGTTCGCTTTGTGACATTAACTGGTGTTTCAAGACGTCCTGTTGCACATACATGCGGGAGAATTCTTGAGATATCTAAGGAGTACGAGGACTTCATGGACCTACGGTCAGAATTTAATGAACTCTTTAAAAGTGACATTTGGATTATGGACATAATTTAAAGTGTTGATGGTACTATTTTCTGGGACTGCAAATATGGAATATGTCAGCAATCTTGTATTCTGATATATGTTGTTTACAAGATTTAACTGTTTATAGTCTACATGTAGTATAGATCAGATATTTAATTTGGCACAATAGGCCCTAATCCGGAAAAACTCTTTTTATTACCATTCGTTCATCAAGGGTTTTGTTTCACCCCCTTGTGTTAAAAAAAACAATTAATATTTTTTATTCTATTTATTTCTACATTTTCTGTTAATGCCCCACTAGAGAGGTGTGGAAGATTACCAAGCACACCATCACTAAAATTACATTTTCATACCTATAATATGCAATACAATCTCCTGGTGTTGTAACTAGTCTATAAAGTGCTCCAAATGGCCACAGGCATTTGTATCTATTTAACAATGCTTGCTTAAACTACGTGTAGCAGTGTCCAGTAATCGGTATGATACTGTTAAGTGTGTGCATGACTGTGGTACCACAAACATTCTTATTTTTTGCTTTTAAGTAAAAGGAAAATAGCCAAAATTTATGCCAAAAACAGAAAATGCATATTTTGGGAAATGCAAAAATTGTCTGTTTTCTCTTGTATGTGCAATTTTACGCCTTGTCTTGGTTGGTGGGTCTTAAAGCATTAAAAGTGTGATAGTACATTTTCAGTACTGGTAACATGTACATGTAGTTACTCATGGAAAGCTGTATGTTCCTCCGTTTCTTTTATATATTTCTTATAACTTGTATATTCATCGTTGTTCAGAGTAAATTTGAAAACAATTTCTTGTCTTGATAATATTGTGCACTCACTGGTTCAGGTTGGGATTGTCTTTTTCGTTGCATATTTTTGCTTGATAACATGTACATGTTACAGGGATTACGCCAACACTATGCTCGATGGTCCATCTGTGTGACAGGGTTGGTGAACAGGATTTGAGACAAATCAAAAAATCTTAAATCAACCTTCCATATTTTGCACCTGTACATTGTGTGGTTTTATGATCCCCTTGGGTGTATTTTGTGCACACACGGGCAGATACTTATTGAAACTCGAGTAAGATTTTTAGTGATATACATATTTATTGGCATAAAGAAGTTGTGGATTTCTGTGACAACCAACTTAATAAGTGCCTATGCACGACTTGCATTTATGTATTCATTGGATAATATAACATGCTAACATAGTTTAATATCATAGATACAATTATATATGCATTCACATTATAAAGGCCTTTCACACTGTGGATGTAGCCTATAAGGTATACGGACAATCGAGCATAGTGTTGGCGTAATCCCTGTAACATGTACATGTTATCAGGTAAAAATATGCAACGAAAAAGACAATCCCAACCAGTGAGTGCACAATATTATCAAGACAAGTAATTGTTTACAAATTTACTCTGAACTATAAGGTATAGAGATTGGCGTTATTTCAATGTAATTATTTGGCCAGTTCAGTTCTTTACTTTCTTTAGCAACCTAGTATGGTTTTCAAATGAAGAGTTTTCTTTACTACAATATACAAATGCCATGTCCAAAGAGAAAAAAGTTGGAACAGGATACAAATTATATTTACACTTTCAGCAGCTATTGTCATAGCTATCATACGGTTGAAACTCTACTGGTGGTATGACATGTAGATGAGTCTTGTTATATCTACATGGATTATGTATTATCGCACGTAAATAGACAGTCACCCATAATAAGGTTTCATCAGCAAACTTTGTTTGCCACTATTTTCCATGCTACATGTAGTTACGGTTTGTTCATAAGTTAAAAAATACTGATGAATGGAAACATATACAATGTCAAATGTTTATTATAAAGCTTGTATAAGACTGGAGAAATCCTGTTATAATTTGAATTATACTAAAAAGAGGACTTACGGGAGGAGGAGGAGGCAAGAATTACTAAAGGTGTCCAATAAAATCTTTGATCCTATTCCTAGCAGATAATACCGCTACATACAAAGTTTAAAAGGGCACACATTTAATCAGATAGGGCCTGGGTCGTTTCACAGTTTAATAATGCTTCACAGAGATTCATTGAAACAAACTGTCTGACAGAATATGCAATTAGACAGTTTTTTTCTAAAGTTCCACTAAATTAAATATGGGATTAAGAAGAAGCTTCTAAATCTAAACTATGATTCTTGATAATAAAAAAAATATTTAAGGGTATTATGCCGTAGGCCAAAAATTGTCTGAAACAAATTAAACTGAGTTTTCTATATTTTCAAGTAGTAGTACATAATATAAGATTTTAGTAAGTATAAACCTTGAGAATGTTCAATATACCTATTTAAAATAATAATAAAGATTGTAAAATTTAAAATGCGACACCCGCATTATAGATTGTATAAACTCTTTTATTACTTGAGTCATTCCAAACTCTGCATCTGGTGGCATTATCAGCTTAGATCAAATGTTTTATTGGACACATTTATAAATTTATTCAGAATATTTAAATGTCTGCATTGAATTCAAAGAATCTTTCTGGCGCGTGAAAGCAGTGTACTCATTCGACTGTTTGTACTCTTAATTTAATGTTGAGGTTTTAACATTTTATTTTAAACATGTTTTAATTTATGAACCAAATTTAATTCTGTGCTAAATCGTGACAATCAGAATTTATTGTTTAAACACTTTCTTTTGGCGACCGTTTTCTCTTGATACTTCCAGTAGCACCATCCAGCCTAGGTTTTTATGAACGTGAATTAATTTTAATCATGTTGCCATTAATGCGTATTTGAGTTCAGTTGAGCTCCTGTTCTTTTTGTTCACTTCAATGTTAATTAAAAAAATGACATTAAATCAATGCTGAATAGTGTTTTACATAGTAAACCATTCTCTTAAGACACATCAGTCTGTGTGGTTTATGGGAGTTCCTCTCTGACCGCTGTCTCAGTGCTGAGACAAATTAGTAGGCCAATTTGTTGGGTCCCGTTTTTGTCCCGTTCTGGTCCTGTCTTTCATGCTGCAAGTGACGTCCAGGATGGCTTCCTCTTCCCATTTCGCTGGCTTGCCGTCATATAGACGAAATACACTGACCAAGGCATTAACCACCAACCAATCAATCAGTCAATCTTCCACGCCTCTAAAATTGTGTTATGTATTCAAGGGTTTGGGGAAGGGTCTCCCATTTGTCAAACGCGAGAATCGCCAATTAGCCAATATGTCGCAAAATAATGGCTATTTGGCGTTTTCTTGATCCGCGTTTTGCGTTTGACAAATGCAGGAAACGCGGAAACAACAAATCAAAACATTGTTTTTGTGTGTTTTATTTTTCTTGACCTTTCATTTACGCGGAAAAAGGAAAAAACGCCAAATAGCTAATTTATCGCAAAATAATGGCTATTTGGCGTTTTCTTGTTTCCATGTTTTCTCGCGTTTGACAATTGCTAAAAAAAATGCGGAAATAATTTGGCAATTTCTCGTCTCGTCGTTTTTTCCGCGTTGACAAAGGCGAGAAAACAAACAAAGAGGTGGCCGCCTCCGGCTTCCATATGTAGGTCAATTAAACTTATTGCGAAGACTCTTGAAAGGGAATGTTTGTAAAGCCTGGACGCCATTTTGTCTAATAATTAACGCTGTGCCTGTATTTCTGCCCACTCTAAAATTGAGTTACTCTAACTGTTATCGTATGATACAGACATGTAGGCTGTGCGTATTCTTACAGCAGTAATTGACGATT
This sequence comes from Tonicella lineata, assembly GCA_034781015.1. NCBI lineage: Eukaryota > Metazoa > Mollusca > Polyplacophora > Chitonida > Mopaliidae > Tonicella > Tonicella lineata. Next base: position 6,321 of record JAVFBY010280980.1, read on the forward strand.
GACGATCACATAATTTAAGAAGCATGGCAATTTGAACCCTACTTACTAGTGCGATTTGTTCGCAATACTGAATTTCAATGTGTAGATATTTCGTTAGGGAAGAATATTTATAGTACGAGTATTTTAAATTATTCCGGGCCGAAGCAGAGACTATAACGGTATTACAACGTGTAATGTGCCTCGACGCATATAAGTACTAGTAGTCTAGTAGTATATATAATTGATCATTAAGTGACACCATTATTTTATGTTATAACCCCTGGTTGTAGAGATTGGGCAGAAGTCAGCTGTGAAGTCATCGTATTCACAAACACAACTCTAGAATGTCATGATGTCAGCATTGCACATCCAAGAATGGTCTAGAGATAGCATCGACTCACCATCTTATATAGATTTCAACTCCTCACCATGTTATAGAGATAGAACCGACTTAACAAGACATACATTTTGTAACTAGTAAGTACCGTCTACTTTTCAAAGCAAACCAGAACTTTGGGAGCAAATACATGTAGGTGACATGTCAAGCTTTCAGCTTCGTGTACTATTTTCAAGGCAAAATACCCCATTTTACAAAAAAGCATATTCCTTTAAAATCTGCGTGAGTGTGTATATTTTGTCAAAAAATAATAAATAGAATGTCAATCTAACCACGATTACATTTGATAATCGGGGTTAGATTGACATTCTATTTATTATTTTTTTTAAAAATATCGAGTAATTTAGCTAGAGTATATATAGCTAGAGTAATTTAATTTTTAAAAACTTTACAATCAATGATTGTAAAGTTTTTAAAAATCAAATTACTCTAGCTGTTGTCGTATGATACCGTCATGTAGGCCGTGTGTATTCTTACAGCAGTAATTTCCCGATTGATGACCACATAATTCATTTTAATTTAATGCATATAACTACATAAACAAGCAGCTTATATACTGGCGAAGGTTTTAATCAAATGCATATTAAAGAGAAAGCACCGACTCCTCATGTTATAGAGATATCGCCTCACGTCCCAATTTATAGAGATAGCCCCTGCACGCATCATGATAGTGCCGCACGCACTGTGTTATAATGAAAGCACCACACGCACTATGTTAAAGAGATAGCGCCGCACGCGCTATGTTATAGAGATAGCACCGCAAGCAGCATGTTATAGAGATAGCACCCACTCACCATGTTATAGAGATTGCACCCATCCACCATGTTACAGAGATAGCTCCCATCCACTATGTTATGGAGATTGCGCACTGACTCACCGTGATATAGAGATAGCACGGATATACCATGTTATAAAGGTAGCACCGACTTACTATGTTATAGACATTACCGCTATCCATCATGTTATAAAGATAGTAGCAATACACCATGTTATAGAAATAGCCCCTATTCATCCTGTTATAAAGATAGCCTCTATCCACCATGTTATAGACGTAACTACCCAGCACCAAGTTTTAGAGCTATCCCAACTACTTAACCGTGTTATAATAAGCCACAAGCTGCGACCTATGTATACAAGCTAGACTAAATGGCGTCTACCCTTTACACACATTCACTGAAACAGACGACCGTTCTGACGTCATATATAGGCCTACACAACTACACGACACAACTATAACACGTCAGGACTTAGCATAGCTCATTCTAGAATGTTCTCAGCCGGTTGATCGCCCTGCTCGTGTTTGTCTAGGACCTGACCTGACACTTGTCGAGCAGACAACACACCTTACGATACTCACTCTGAGAAACTCGTCAGGCTACCAACTCGTTATGTTTACTTCTGAGACATGTATTCAAGTCTTCAAGTGGAAGGATCACTTAGTCCGGCACCGGCAAGAGAGTCACCAACAGACCATCATAGCGAGTCCCCCTACCGAGCCAAGCGGGCTTCGAATTAAGCTAAACACCACCGAAAGAGCCACCAACAGACAACTTATGCAGCCTGTGTCCCTACCAAATAAAGTAGGCTTCGCATTTAAAACGACACCAATGGCTCGTCCATGGGAATAACCCAGCGGAGAGCCCAGCATGGGAGAATCCAGCCAGTCCTGAGCCACCGTCTTAGCATAATTATAAACATGTAGAGCCGGCTCTAGCTATGGGGACAAAACTTCTGACATAGTACAGGGCTATGGATCGGATTGTTCATCAGCGGGAAGGACTATCTGCACGACGCATTATTCTCCCATAATTTTGGTATTGGAAATAATCGTTACCTGTCGGTGTACTCCCAGTGTCAATGATTGTCAACAAAACTTCCTCTAACTAAAGATATTCGCCTTCAAAGTTTTCCGTCCAGCGAGCCAGTTTTGAAATTGAATGTTTCTCAGCTGCCTCGTTTTGCAGTTGGCGATTGCTGGTGACGTCATTCTCCTCGAAATATTTTAACCTGTTGGTAAAATTCCCATACAGTTTTTTCGCCAAACATTATGGATTATTTCCAACTCTTCATGTTTTTATTCAAAATCAATGGAATGGCGTCTCTAATCGTATGCTATACTTTAGGAATATCCATTTATTGACACATCAAACAACATAACATATTTCGAGGAGAATGACGTCATCGGCAATCGCAAACTCCAAAACGAGGCCATGGAGAAATATTTCATTTTAAATATGGCTCGCTGTACTGAAGACTTTGACGACGGACATCTTTAGTTGGAGGAAGGTAAGGATTATTTACATATCACAATAATGGGAGAATAATGCGTCGTACAAACTTCAGATAATCCTTGCCGCTGACGAACCGCCCGACCCATAGCCCTGTACTATGTATGTCAGGGCTATTGTCCCCAAAGAAGCGGCCATGGAAATAATCCTGCACCCATTTAAATAATGCTAAAGGTTTGGGGTTTTTTTGTCTCGGACTTCGGGTTAGTGTTAATTTTGGTCTATTTCACAATTATAACTTAAAAAATACTGTCAGTAACTTAAATATAACTTAATAACCCTAACCCTAAGTCCGAGACAAAAAAAAGTAAAACCTTTAGCATTATATAGATGGGTGCAGGATTATTCCCATGCTCTCTCTGGAAAGGCAACCATCTAGTCATCTCGCTGTAAATTCACATATTTTTTATACTCAACCTCCATTTTGACGGCAATTGTAAAAAGTTGTTTAGTTTTAGATGATTAACACAGAAACGTTCTAAGGTGTACCAGGAATAATGCTAAGCACCGTGTTTTATTGTGTAAAGTCTGTTGATTGAGTGATTTAACCTTGAGTTCAATTTTAAATCCCCCTGCTAAACTCAGAGAAAAGATGTGGGACTGTCCGTTCTTTAAGATTTGTAATATATGTAGATTTTAAATATCGGCCATTATTTACCATCATCTATGTCCTCTAACACAATATGAATAATCTTTTCCATACTATTTTAACATGTCCATTCAGTCATTTATGACACAACGCTCCTTTAGACTAAATATATCGATATACTCTTATATACATGTAGATAATAGACAATGCCACAGTCTACAAAACTTGTGCTTGCTTGCTATGCTTTTTACTAGCAGTCAGAAGACAAAGGTGAAAAAGAACACACAATATTTTAGAGAAAGCAATAACATATCCATGTAAAGTTCAACAATACGGATTTATATGATCGCTTCATGGGATAATGTACACGGTTAATAGTCATGTACATATTATGTGGTAAAATACAGTTAAGATAAACATTACAGCTATTATAATCAAAGGGGGGTAACTTTTGGTAGATCAATTTAAGCCATATCGAGTTACGTACCTTTATAGAACGTAGTTTATTGATGTATTCGTTTGTCCTTTGTTTATAGACGAGGGGGTGAGACCATTCATTGCCAGCTAGCTTTCTATGAACACCTGTTATATGAAAAGAATGAGGTCAGTCTCTAACAGTCCATGAGAGCCACCCCACCACAACGGGCTGCGTTCGCGCGACTTCCCCGGGGCACCCCCGACTCAGCCGAAATTTCCTGCCGTAATATAGGTGAAATACTCCTGACTACGGTGTTTAACACCAAGTAATTAATCAATCAATCAGCCTAGATGGGATTTTTCTGTATTTTTTTTACATTTATTAGTAATCTCATTTTTAATTCAGATGTAAA
>JAVFBY010281091.1:1450-17113 GCA_034781015.1 Tonicella lineata
AAAAAATGTGCCCAAATTAAGTTATTAAAAAGGGTGCCCAAATTAAAAAGCTGCATTTGTCCTTGCGCGAAGACAAGCAGGCCTTGTCATTTGAGGAGCTCAGTCCTATGCTTTCCCCTAGACTGAGCTCCTCAAAAGACAAGCATAACAGTCTATCAAATCAACGGTAGTAAACTAACCTATTCGCAGGCGCTAAAGATGAGCAATTTTTTTTAATGGGTTCATTGGAAGTTATAAACCAAAAACCGGACTAGTTTACGGGTTCAAATCCACAATCGATTTTTTAATTCTTATATTCCCAGGCGCCTTGTTGAATGACGACAAAACTGGCCGAAAAGTTGCTTGTTGTGACGCGTTCACCTCATTCAACACAGCAGCTGGGAATAAGTTTCGACTAAGAAAGACGTTTTAAAAAATCGGTTATGGATTTGAACCCACAAACAACTACATACAATTGTTTAAGTCTGGCTGTCTAACATTGAAAACTCTAAAAAAAAAAAACTTAATACCAGTTTTACTATCAATATCATGAAGTTAAGATACTGTTTACATGGTACTGTTTATTCTCTTAATTTTACAGAGATACAACATGGGAAATATTCAGTGGTTTTAATGACACCAGAGGCAATTATTGATGTACAGCTATGGAGAAAAGTTGTTCTTGAGAATTCTCTGTATGAAGAGAGGACATCACTTATTGTTTTTGATGAAGCTCATATTATCTCCAAATGGTATGTCTTTTCGAGTATCTATTTTTTATTATCTAACAGTAAATTATAAACTATATCCTGATTTTACTTTTTTTCTTTTTCTTTTTTATTTTATGTCTTGTCTTTCGTGTTGCTAGTAACTTGAACGGTGGTTTCCTCCACCCATGGGGCTGGCACGCCATCATATAGGTGAAATACCCCTGAGTACGGCGTTAAACCCCAATCAACCAATCAATCAATCATACTTTAGAAATAAAAAGTAAAAGCCATCAATATCAGGTGACAATGTTGAAAATAAAATAAGCCTTTCTTTAATAAATATATATTTTTTTATTTAACACATGATATGAAATTTGTCCATGTTTACACAACAGTGATGCTCAGACTTTCTTTAACAATTCCAAACATGACATTTTATCACTTAAAATAGTGCGATACAAGCTTTTATCAATATATCACACTGTAAAACATTTATCTTTAATAACAGAAATAAATAAAAGGAAAACAATAATAATATAAAAGCATATATTTTATCTGTAACAAATGTCAGACTATGGAATTTATCACATATTTTCTTAAATCGACTACCCGGTACCATATCTTGTCACTTTGTTAAAGCCTTTACTTTTTAACACAATAAACTAGCATTATATGTCTTATTTACAGGGGCAAGTCATTTAGGAAAGATTACAATTCACTTGAGGAGATACGGTCATGTTTAACATGTGCAAAGATGTTGTTCCTGACTGCAACAATTACGAAACCAGATCTTAAAGAATGTCTTCAAAACCTGCAAACAGATTTAAAACATGTCCGGGTCATTGCAAAGCATTCTGATCGGTAAGTGGTCAATACAAGAAAAAAATCTAATAAACAAGTTTACAAATTCTTTGGTGGGCTATGTTAAATGGGACTTGTTCACATTGGAAAGTTGGCTTTTGGAGTTTACTATTCAGTTCTCATTTGAAACACATCTGACAAGTGAGGTTTTCAAGAACGAGTTAAAAAAAAAATTACAAGGCATTAAGAGATATGGATCATCTTGCAGTGTGGTATTTTCGTTCTATTTGCATTATGTAAAACGGTTAAATTTTTAGACAAAATGCACAAGAGACCTAGATGTTCAAATTTTATAAATAATTATTTATAATGACCTTGACCACACAACCCTGATGCTTGAATTTGTCCAAATGAGTTTTTGAAAAAATCGCCCATAAAAAGAGTCGGTAGACTGATAAGATATGTTTTTTTAAAAAAAAATGACCAAGACTCTGAAATTTGAATTTGTTCGAGGGATTTACTCAATAAGCAATAAAACACGCAAAAATGAGTGCAGAAAGTTGTTTAATAAATATAAGGAATCAATGTAGAAATAGGAATCCTTGAGTACAAGTATGATATAAAAACACTGCAAAGTTGTCACTTAGTTTTAAATAAATATAATAAATATATATATAAATATTAGCCAACTACATCTAATCTATAAATTACTACTTTAAACTAAACATGTGCTGCTGTGTAACATAACATAACATGCATGTTTTGTCCGCTAGTTGTTTAACAAAAAGCATACTATGTGATATTAATTTGGCAAGATGTACATGTAAAACAATGTCTTCAACAAATAAACTATAGCATAATTTAGCACAGGTGACATACGGTATCACAGTTCACTGTATTAAAGAAACCAAAGCTTCACTATAATGGGAAAGATTTCAATCCTTCACATTAAATCTGCATTTAAACATCCAAAACTATTTATAAGTAACTTTAGAATGTAATAATTTATCAAAACACACACTTGTTTATAAAGGCACTCTTAATGTGACTAGTTCATGCTGGAGTGTTTGTTTTTTGGGTGTAATACCAATTCCTTCCTTGAGAGACAACAAAAATGAATTGAAACATAATATAAGGAATCAATGTAGAAATATGAGTCTTTGAGTACAAGTATAATATAAAAAAAAATATGCAAAGTTGTCTCTTATTTTAAAATAAATATAATATATATTAAGGATAAATGATTTTCTTCCAGGTGAAAATTTGTTAATGAGAATATCTTCTTTTTTCACTGCATGTAGTGAACAAATCATACAAAAAATCAAGTAAGAAGTGATTTTCGCTAAAGTTTGAAAATTGTAATCCAGTTCTTTTGCAAGTGTACTGTACAGCTGGATGGATTTTGTGCGATTATCTCAGATTTGTTAAATTTGGCTTAGTGTTTTAATTATTCATCTTTAAATGAAGAAAGTCCCATTATAATTTATTTTAGGAAAATAGCCATAGAGAGTCAACTAGGCAAAAGAAAAATTGAGAGAGCCTTAGCTTCAATATTTTAACGTATAAGCATACAAAATATCACGGGTGCAACTCATTATTTGTTGACCTCATCCTTGACCTATAGTACATAGTAGACTACATATAATCTATAAATTACTACTTAAAACTAAACATTAAACATGTAACATAACAAGAAACTTACAATGTAATATTAATTTGGCAAGACAAAACAATTAAACTAAAGCATAAGTTAGCACATACATATACTGTATACGAATACAATTAACTACCATACAAATACACCAATGCTTTAATATAATGGGAAAGATTTCAATCCTTCACGATAAATCTTTATTTAAACATCCAATACTATACAAAAACAAACGTTTTTGGATCAAGACATACAAATAGTAGGCTTTGACATATATGATTGAAGTGATCAATTATATATGTGCTCTGTAGAAAAGTAGAAATAACAAAATAACCTGTTAACTACTTATTTAAAGTACATAACAAGTTTAACTGTTCTCCTGATATGATCTGGAAATAGAGGCAAACTAACCTTTGACATGTAAGATTGCAATATGCAAAACAGATTGAAGTACATATAAAGTTTTGTGAAAAAATTGACATATTGAGGGACAGAAAAATGCAGGGCTATATACCCCAGCTACTTTGTAGCAGGGATATAATAAAAAGAAATAGATGAAATGCTTTGTATTACAGATCAAATTTCGATAAATATTTTTCCATAAAATAAAAATTAATTATTGTGCTTTTTTGTATTATAGACCCAATGTGTATCTTGGATACAAATCTGAAAAAGACATGGAGTTGATAACTGAACTGGAATGGTACCTAAAAAGATTGAGGATGGATGGGATTTGGGCCCCAAAATGCATTATTTATGTCAGGTAAGCATCATTAATACTTTGGTGGCATTATTAATTGATTATGTGTTTTTTGTTTAAATAAGTTGTTTTTCTATATTTTGGGAAGCTCTTAGCACGGCAGGCTCTCTAAACATTTGACTTTCTGTTCATTAATATAAATACCCATTCCAAATGCCATGCCACTGTTGCAAAGTGAAATTAATATGGGGTTTTTTCCCCTGTTTTTAAATTTGCTGTTATCTTCTACTTGACTTAAACTGTAGTAGTGTTAGTGTATGTATTTGTTTTACAGGATCAGGGGATGTGTTATTTGGTTTCATATTCCTAATAATAAATATTTAAGTAAGTAAACAAATAAGCAGTTAACAGAAAATGAACAACTTGGCATCTTTGAGTTGTAGCAGGACTTATCTTTACAAATGCTTAAAAATAAAAATAAAAATAACAGTTACATTTTCCTCCTTTACAGCAGCCTAGCCTTAGCTGGACAAGTGTATGCTGAGATTATGTATGAACTACAAGATGTTGCATACAATGGGGAAAAGGCTACCAAGAACAGAATTGTTGCACAATTTCATGGAGAATCCAAACCAGATGACCAACAAAGAGTGTTGAAAGCATTTTCAGATCCAGATGGACATATTCGGTTGGTCATTGCTACGGTGGCATTTGGGATGGGTATTAACATATCTGATATAGCATTTGTCATACATTGGGGACCCCCCAGCTCAATTCTGGATTACTGGCAAGAGGTTGGGAGGGCAGGCAGGGACAAAACTCGGGCGTATTGCCAACTTTTTGGTGTAAAGAATCTGCTAGCACATGCATCTGAAGGCATGAGGGAGATGACAAAGGGTATCCGCGAGCAGAAAGTAACATGTTTAAGGACCCATGTCCTAACCTTCTTAGAACTTCCAGAAATGGAAAAAAACTTTTTAAATAAATTAAAGAAGAGAACTGCCTGCAAGGCATCACATACATGTAAAGAGATTGGAGACTGTCAATGTGATTGGTGTTCATGTTGTACGCTTTGTAAAACACAGTGTAGATGTGTGCACAAAAGTCTGACTGAGGAAAAGCTCTGATTGAATGGTAAATTTGTGTAAACCAATATTTGTATGTAGTAAAGCATACTATTAACTATTCCGAAGAGTGATAACAAAAAAATAACAAAATCACCTATCAAGTTATAATCCCAAAGCCTGTTTTAAAATATATTGGATTGTCAAATATGTAATATTATGATTATCCAAAGGAAGGCCAATTGTATAAAGTTAAACAAACATAAAGAAATAAGTACTTGTTAGGTGACATAACATTAATATCCTAGGGAAGATATTATAAAGATTAAATATATGTATATATAAGGTCTCGGGTTCGATCCCCGGTGGAGGCATGTCACATTTTCCTTTCTCTGCATTTATAAAAATATATATAAGGCCTACTTACACAGTTATACTAAAATATTAATAGAACAGTCATTTGTTGCAGAAGGTAACATTATTAAATTACACAAGTATTGGCCATTTCTATAGCTTTACATAAAGTTATAATATATTCTTAAACTTTGTATTAAGCATCTTGAAGCTGTGCATGTATGATGTGCATGAGAATATGTATAGTTGTGAAAATTTCCATTACTTGTGTAATTTAATAATGTTGCCTACTGCAACAAATTACTGTCCTATTATGCCATCTACTCAGACAAATTGTAAATGATGATACTAAAATAATTGATGATGCAAATCACTGGGAATCCCTACTGCTTAGCAAAGCGTTTGCTTTAAAAACGAAACGCTCCACTCTTAATCAGGGTATTTAAGGTTCTAAGAATTAAGAACTTACTATTTTTTTAGTATAACTGTATAAGTAGGCTTAATACATAAATATATTTAATCACTTACAATATCCTCTGTAGGATATAAAATGTTTTATCACATAACAAGTACTTATTTGTTTTTTTAACTTTATACAATGGCCTTTCTTTGGATAATCATGTGTTTTTAGTTATTTTTTAACTAAACTAAAATGTTTGTTCAAACTGCAGTGCCTACAAATGTATTTTTTCTAAATCCTTCATAAACAAACCGAAACTTTGAGTCAACAGGTAATTTGTTATCTTCCTGTGGAGTTGTTACTATGTTAAACCCCTCAGTAACAGGTTGTAGTAGTTTAAGTATTTTTAAAAATGCAGAGACAGAAAATTTGACATACTGCCACCAGGGATTAATTTCCCTTTGTCCCAGAATATGTATGTATATTTGCTAGGCTTAGAGTTAGCCAAATTTACCACCCTTGTATGTTTCCTCTTTAGTATACATGTACATGTAGGCCTACATGTACCATGTTCTTTTTTTACTTTCTTTCATAGCAAGATTTATTGTCTCGTTTTCTGTTTAAATCAGTAGCCCTTTTGTCAAGTACTGTTGCTGTGTACTTTTTATATTTTTAAATTATGCTTTAACACTTTTGTTAAATATCATCCTTTATTTCCCATCCTATGTACTCCATTGCACTTCATATAAATATGTACAAATATCTACAAGTACCAACTGTCATAAACTTTGTATCAGACTTATACCTGATGCTAGGTTGTGCTTACTGTTGTTATCATAAGGTTTGTTATATTAAAGAACAACATGGTCAAAGTGATTTATGTTGTGTTATTTTTTTTGTTGTTACTATAATCGATCATATTTAAGGCATTAGTACACCTCTTTCCACGTCTAGTTTTTTGCTATATTTCAAAAGGCGACTTTTCAACTGCTCTGGTTTCCTGACTTTGATAGCATGCTCATAGTGAGGAAATGAAGGATGTGCCCTACCAGGAGTATGTCCAAACAGGTCACAGGATTTGTAAACTTTGATGAACATTTCTACATCAGTCTTGTGCGAAACTTTTGTAGGCCTTGCTTTACTGACAAACTTGTCCATTAGTGAAAGATTACAACTTTCGTCCAAGCTCTTGCCTACATCTCCGATTAACTTGCTTGTGCGTTCAATCTGCTTGTCTGTATATTGTCCTCTGGTCTTCTTTATGTTCTCTGTAAATAAAATGTTAATAGTTTCAATGGTTGATAGATTAATTGGGGTTTAAAGTCATTCTCACTCAGGGGTATTTCACCTATATGACAACACTTTTAAAAATGTAGAGACAGAAAATCTGACATGCTGCCACCGTGGATTGAATTCCTTTGGTCCCAGAAAAAAACTTTGGTTTAAGTTTAATTTTAAAAAATTTTCTTAAAATTTTACACTTCCTGGTTTACTATCTCAGTGAAAACTTGGTTTAGCCCACAGAAACCAACCCAGCTATCAGTAGATTCATGTGTGTCTCTCACTTATGAAGGTCATTTTGGACCATGGGAATCTGAATTTACTTACGCTTAAATTCATTGTTCAAAAATTCGTTTACAAGATCAAGGGCAACGTTCCTTCCCATACCACCGTTCAAGTTGGCAACTCTGTTCCACGTTAAGTCATGCTGAACCCTAGGGGGAAGCCATCCGCTTACAGCTGCAAAAAAAAAATTAAAGGTTGATATATTCAGACGTCTGTTAACAAGACATCTTATTTCTGAGAGAACCCCAAATATACAGTAAATAACTGATTATTATTACTGGATAAACCTCTAGAAGATATAATATGAGCGAAGTAAAATCGTTCTATAATTTGGAGTAAAAAACTGCTAAATTTTGGATTAATAAAAATGTAAATAAACAAAGAGCCAAAAAAGAAAATACTGATATTTACAGTTTTGCTCCAATAATGAAATATTTGAGCAGAAAGTTGCCTAACCACATTTCAATATAACAAATGTTTAAAATTTTCCAAAGGAAAAGCCTTACATGCTAGGAGTCTGTGTCCAAGAGCCAGATATTTATAATGGTTGTTGTCCCAAAATTTAAGCATGTCCAATTTCCATTGTGCTAAAATAACTGGCCCATCGTTTTCCCTCTCAGCATCTCTGTGAGCCATATGCCACAACCCCTCCCAGAGAACCGAACAGCTGTACTCAGCAATGTGATCCAAGGACCCAGATTTCCTTCGTCTTGAATCCTTCTGCTTCCTGTGCTCCTCATGTAAAGTTTTACAACCATCTGAACAGTACCATGAGCCTTCTAAAATAATTTACAAGAAAAAACAGATTTATTTAGTCAACGGCTGAACCGAGTTGTGATGTCAGAAAAGTTAATATACTTAGCACAAAATGTAATCCAACTTGCGGCAGTCCTATCCTGTACTATATTTGATTTCCATATTTAATACAGATAAACGAGTTTGTAACATTACATAATAATTACATAAGCAAAAGTATGAACATTTTCTTTCTATCGGTTGTGACGCTATCCAATATTTGAATTGAATTTCTATCAATTTGCTGGTGATAATATATAGTAGTCCTAAATTAATGATTGTGACTTACTAGGAAATTTACTTAAGCCAACACAACTCAAGTGGAACCATCCATCTTTTGCACCCATGCAGATCTTTGCGCTCTCGCAGCCTACCCATTTATCACCCTCTTCTTCACCTTTTCTGCACAAACAGAACAAGGAGTTGTTTTCACAGTCTGTGGAACACCACCAATTATCTTCTGGGAGTTGGTCAACAAAGCCAACACAGGATGGATGGTAAAACCGTTTACTGGAGCAGTTCTCCCTTGCCGAACACTCAATTGTAAATGTATCGCTAAGGTCTGTCTAAATAAACCTTTATTGAAATGGTATGTAAATTAATCAGTCATTAGAAATGAGCCTCCAGCTTAATTGGTACACCAACGTTCATTAAACTTAATGGGGATGGTTTATTACCTCCCGTCACTGATAAAAGTATGGAAAAATTGGACCAGGCTATACAGTAAGCACAAAATAAATTGTGGAGATGTGTTATTCACTACAGCTGCTAATTTCGTTCACAGGCCCTTTATTTAAATATATAATATATTAATATCAGACATGATTTTGAAGGAGTAAATACAAAATAGCAAGGTTCATCGTAATACGCCCACATCCTCACTGTCAATCCAAAACAAGGGCAAAAACTCTGAAATTTGATAGGCTTCTTCCTTATGCTGATATAGCAAGTTTCATTCAATTCCTCTGGAACTATACTCTGAACTTCTGAAGTGTCACACGGTTTCGAAAGTCAAGGGCAACAACTCAGTATATACAAATCTGAAAACTCTGCATTTCGATAGGCTCCTTCCTTGTATTGATATAAACCGTCAATAGCAAGTTTAATTATCATACATCAAGAATCCCGCTTTGTATCACGTCCACAGCAATTGTGAACGGACGGACCGACTGACATGGGTGAAAGCAACATACACCCACATAAATTTGTGGGTGTATATTAACTGAAAACTGACAAGTCGTGATAGATGACTACTGACGAGCTCAGTCGGTCAAGTAATCAATGTAAAGAATGTACAAAAATCCATAACAAAAAAAAAATAAATAATAATGTTTATGGATAATAAGTTCTACTTCAGCAACCTAATAAACAAGAAGTTGTTATCCATAAACTTCCATCAACTTCTAAATGCCTCTGAAACAGGTAACAAAAAGACTGATTTCAGCTTTAAAACTGAGAAAAATCATGCCTAATATATATATATTTTTTATAATTTATGCTTACTTGTACCATCACAGAAGCACTCTGTATCCGAAACTTCACCAGAAGAAGATTTTGGGAGGCCGAGAGTTGCTGCATCTATCGTGCTTTGGTAGATTATTGGCCAGCAGTTGTCAACTAGCTCATCAGCAAAATTATCGAAGAATTGACTTCGCTCGTCGAATTCAGCCTCCATTGCTGGGCAACCCTGAGGCAAGCTGTCCAGGCTTTCCATTTGTCCAACTTCCATTGCAAGAAGGCACAGCATACCAGCGGTGGTAAAATTTAGAAAGTCAACTGTGTGATTCACACAATCCATCACATGTTTTTTTACTTCACGATGTCCAAATCGGGTTTTGATTTGATAAAGGGTGCCTTTCTCATTTACACTTTTGCCCTCATACAGCTGATTTATCGTGTCCTAAACAGAATAAAAATATATATCAGAAAAAACAGTAATAAGACAGTTTCTATCTTTAATAACCTCAGGGGAGTTGAAAAAAAAATCACCCACAATTGATTACATGATCAACAATAACATTCAGTTAGCTACCTTTTCATTGTGCAAATCTGCAAGCGATACTAATGTAGAGTGTTAAACACGCGCAAAAGTGAGCAAAGCCCACTAGTGTGATACCCTGCCCCTCCGCTGGAAGTTGTTTCACAAATATCATAGCATTTACATGTATATTGTATTGTATTATTTTACAATAGTACACAGTTCCAACTGAATATGTCAGCTGTTATATAGAACAAATTTCTACTTGATGCATTGAGTACTTTTTTAGATAGAGCTTGGAATATGAAATACGGTAAAGTGGAAGCAAATGATGAACAGACAATGTTCCAAGAACGTCAAGTTAATAGCATGATTGCAGTGCACAGACCCAATATGTCCGCGTTAAATAAAATAAATTTCAGCTCGATACAATGAGAGAGGAAGACATCTATATGATAGGAGGAAGTTACATGAAAAGCATCAGGACAGTACACAGTCCCAATATGTCAGCTGTTACATATAAGTATAAGCTTGATACAGATTAGGTTTTTTAGATAGACTTTGACATATGACAGGAGGTAGAGTGAAGGCAAACTTCCAAGATTAGAATGTTAAACGAAAAGCACCATGACAGTGCACAGTCTCAATATGTCAGCTGTTAAATAAAATAAATTTCAGCCCGATACATTGAGTACTTTGTGAGATAGAGATTAAATATGACAAGAGGTAGAGCAGAGACGGACAGACTGAAAGATGGACAGAGAAACAGATGGACGGCACCCCCACGAATATCTTTTCAAGGGGAATAAAAATTATAATGATTTTGACATACCTGTAATAAAATGCATCTTTTATGAAATTCCTGGGCTGATGGTTCCATGCCCAAAAATCTGTCAGTATTTAATGCACTCTCGGACATGGCCATTCTCGCTCCAATCATTCTTTCTACAGAGAGCTGGTCACCATTGACCAGGATTGGATAATTTTCACCACACTCTGGAATGTATTTCTGGAGGTGCCTTAGAATGTGTATGACACCTTTTGTACTTGATGGGTCTTCTTGAAAAACCCCAAGGTTTATCTGTGCACAAAATAAATCAGAAATGAAAGGAAATTAATATCCCGGCGTTAATGTTAATTTACAGACAACACCAAAGTCATGTCTTTTTAACTTATACAGCAGGACCTCCAACAAAGCATCCACCCACCCACCCACCCAAGTCATACACACTCATTACTGTGCAAAATTAAAAGTCCTTATAAAGGAGTGCAAATGTAATAAACATGGCCAGACAGGGTGATACAATTTTCACACAGCATTCCAGTGGGACAACTTACAATAGGTTGAATTTTATACCTATGTAACTACACAATATATGTACTTACCACATTGCTCTTATGACTGGACTCTTCAGAGTAGATGTTTGGAATATGTTTTTTCACACAGTCGCCAAATGTCTTCTTTATTTCCACAAAATGTTCAGCCAAAAGTCTCTGTATTATAACCCTCATTCTATATTTCAGTGTCTCCCAGTCATTGGCTGATGGGAGAAAGCATTCTACGGGCAAAGAACTGGCTGATGGAGTTTCATATGTTTCATCAGTTTGTTTGTAACCTATTCTGTTCTCTGTCATGAAGGCTAATGCCCAGAGGTGAAACGTGTTCTGCTGCCCGGATCCCATGTGCCTCCGTTTTGCCAGGTGCTGCACATTATCCCATGTGAGGGAGTATCCATTGTTTCCTGTAATGATCAGAAGACAAGCATACAATTTTAGAAAAAACAGAGCCAGTGCTTCTGGCTACTTATTAAAATAACTAACGAATGATTAATACAAATACGGTCATTTGCTAGGTTTGTTTTGTTTTACACATTCATTTCATACTTTTTGATCTGTTTAATTATCTCATACAAACATCATCACCTTGTAACTGGATTGAATACAATTGTAATATGTCAGCCTATGTTCCAAACTTCCAAGGGCTCATAAAGGGACCCATTCCTCAACTGAGAAGCCCCATTCCCCATTTTAATAGGACCCATTCCCCTAAAGATATGGAAATATTCCCATAAAACTCTAACAAATTTGAATATATAGAGAAATATGCATAAATTTAACATTTAGGAGGAAGAAAATTCTGCTGCCCAGCTTGATTGCAAACTTGATCCTTCAGTAAAGTAGGTTAATTTGTATGCATCTGTCAAAAAGAAATCCTACAATAGGGAAATGAACATTCAATTCAATTTATTTTCAGTTTAAGGCTATTTGAACATGGCTTTCATTTTGGAGTTTTCTACTGTGAAATTAGAGAAGCTTTTCCTAAACTTTACCTAATGTGGATTTGCCAAATAGACTTCGCCTAGAGATGTCAGTTTTAGGGCTTTCAGATCTGCTTCTGTCCATTACACTTTCTTCACTTTCGTCATCCTCAACAGTCTCAAACGAACTCTCCTCGAAAATCTCTATTGAATCATCTTCTGATATGACACCCTCATCATCCTCATCTTCTTCATCTTCAGAAATACTGCTATCGATGTCCCATGTTTCGAATGCCTCTTCTAAATCTATCAAAACTGTCTCATCTTTTCCTTCTTCAGTACCCTCTACTTTTTTCCCATAAGTTTTCTTTAATAAAGAGACAATAGAAAAAGTTTTACTTCATTAAACTGTAAAAAAAAAAAAAGGATAATAAATATTTTGTGAGATACAAATTAACAGTCTAAAGTAATTAAAGAGCTCTTGAGAACATACACAATTCATGGAACAATGTACCAGAAAGTGTAAAAGCAGTGTACTCTTTAAGTTCTTTTAAACAAAAGTATTTTCGCAATTATTTTAATTAAATTCATCTTGTGAGAAATTTAAGTAACCTTGACATATGAACTTGTATGATAGGCTTAGGCTATATTTTTTTAGATCTTAGTTGCCTTAAGAAACATTTACCTTATTTTGTGATTACTGTATGTATATTCTTGTATATAATACAACTTGTTTTAAATTAAAATTATTTTTATATATTATATATTTTTTTAAAATGATGTTTGTCAACCCATTTTTACATGTCTGTCAGGACTATTTATAGCAATATAAAAATCTTTAAAATGTATTAATATAATATATATTTTTAAAAACATGTACTAACAATGAATACTAATTATGTGGATACATAGGCGGCCAAAATCACTTTTATCAACAAATTCACATTGCTATGAGTTTACATAGTATTAACATTATAGTCCTTAAAGTAAACACTACCTTTGAAATGAATTTTTTTAATTGAGTACTTAGTGTCTACGAGCAAAGAGAAATCATGCTAAAATTCTTACTCGAAGTAAAGAGGGCATGGCATTGTTGTAGTTGTAATTGTCGTCACTCGATTCAAAAAGCTCCTACTGTGTCACGTTTGCAACTTTGGTGACAGTTTAGAGTGATGGAAGAACATTGCGAATGTAAAGTTTTATTAGATACCAATCATTTGTGAGAATAAAAACAGAATTTTGCCTATCAAGCTCACAAGCCTTCTACATGCTAAGGTACGAACGTCTGTCAAGGTCATCTTATACGGAAGTTGTCGCCCCTTCATTTGAATATGCTGGAAGCATATTTAAATTTAATACTTTTAGTTAGTTAAAATCTATTACTTAGCGTAGTTGAGGGTGGGATTAACGAAAAGCTCCTTACTTCGGCTTCCTCAGAAAAATAAGTATAACTCATTTGATTCTGTTTTAACAGCAAAAATACCATATTTTGCGAGTGTATGTACCTTTAATATAAGACCATATTGTAGCTAGCCTTGTAGCTAAATATGTACAGCCTATGGAAATAAAGTTTTTATTATTAATTATCATATATTAATATATTCACAAGAATGTCCAAGTTTTTCTTGGCTTTTGATTTATTACTTGAAAAATAATATACCTCAATATTCTCCTTCAACTGCATTGCTCTAATGTCGAAACTCTTGATCAGTCTGTCAAGAACCCCTCTTGTACCTGACACACTGAGGCAAAGGCCTAGGTTATAAAGCCAAGTCTGCAACTAGAAACAAAAAAGCGTTTACAAGGATTGGCAAATAAATGTCACATAACACTTGATATACTTATCACATAACACTATAAAATAAGTCTAGGTCAGATCATGCATTGTCGATGATATATCAATATGTAAGTTTTGCACTTGTGTAACCCACATATTTCATCGATTACCACCTTTTTCTATAATTGAAATTCAATGAAATAAAACACAAGTAATCCAGTGATTTCATTGGCCAATGCTGGTTTGTCGTGTGATTAATGAAAATATCTTAATAAAAGTTGTTATTTTTCCTTATTTTCCTAACAGACAAAAGAGTATCTTTCATTCCACCATTACCTTTTGACTGCATCCATGTCGATAAAGTTGTGCTGAAATGATGCTTTGTACAACCCTGAAGCTCCTCTGCCTTCTAAGGCGAAGGAGGACTGACAGGACCAATCCTAGCCCAGGTACAAGGGGGCCCATTTTCCTTTCTTCATCTCTGAAACACATACATATCAATATGTTTTTTTAAAAAATTGGCATATGGTTATTTTCTTTCATTGTCTAGATGCAGGGCATCAGGAAGCTTCGGCCCTACCACCCGCTACAGCAAATGTATTGATCAGAAAAGCTTGGACAATCTAAATGTTGACATTTTTTTAACCCCACCCTAATTGACGTCATTGAACACTGTTTGCTATAGTATATCCTCAGATCTACATTGCGACAATACAATACCGAGGAGCTAATATCGATCCGTCGTCATATAGGTGAGATACCCCTGAGTACGACGTTAAACACCAATCAAACAAAGAAACAAAGCTTATATAGATATGATTTTTATCAGATTGAAAAAAACACTTACATGTTTACTTTATCAGCTGTACTTTTTGTAGTTATACATGCCTCCAAAACTGTGTGGGTTAGGGGCAAACCTTCCCTTGTTTCCTCAAAAAATGACTGCCAGTTAAATCCATTTACTACATCGAGTGTCAAAATTTGTTTTGTATATACAGACGTCTTCATAAAGTTTGTGACCTCTTTTCTCATGCAGGACTGAAGCAAGGACATAAAACAGTCTTTGGCCACAGGGTTTCTTAGCAAGCATCTCAATGCCACCTCATATCTTGACGCCTGTATGTAATGACAAACCTGGTCTTTGTTGCTGCGTGGCTTTGTCTGAAAATAAAATAAGATTTTTTGTAAGGAAAATCTGGTTAAACCAAAAATGTTTTGCTGTGTGACATGGACTATATAGCATATACATTGTTTTCAGATGACGTCACACGACTACATATTATGCCATTGTCCGCCATTGCAGAGGGATACTAGTCATTAGTTAACAATGCTTTGCCTCGCTTGAAACGTTAATCATAATGATGAATAGGCCTATACACTCGTTTAGTTTTCGTTAGCCACTTTTGATTTAATGATGGGAATAAGATATTCTATGTTTTTGACCCTGTTATCGGCAAGTGAGGGGAAAAAACGAAATAATTAGGGTTGTACTATAGTCTATACACGCTGTTTATCCCTCTGCAATGGCGGCACTTTCGGTATTTTTGTCGCCAAGTGCCCGTATGTGAAAACCATCTATAGACACAAATGGGTGATGTCAATGATGTGTCATTTTGCAACCATTAAGTAC